>KE508160.1:51485-71268 GCA_000441515.1 Elaeis oleifera | reverse complement strand
TATTATTAGTGGTTAGTTTCTAAATATTTTCGATCAAAAGATCGTCACGAAGGACAGTGATCAATCTATTTAAGATTGATGCACTATTCACCTCTCTTATGGGTAGATGAGTCTCAGGTCTGCAGTGTAGGGATATTGGGGTAAAAATATGGATGGTTGTTAGAGAACAACTTGTATTGAGCATGACCAATATGAGAAATCATTTGGATGTTTATTCACTCATCAGTAGTTATCTCGATGCTGTAGTGGTATAAGTGGTCCTTTGGCTTGTGGTGTCATTGGCTATTCGCAGTGAGACTACTGAATTTGACTGCATATTCCTTTGCTTCCTAGCTATTCGGATCCTTGCTATGTATGTTGGCTATAGTAAGTTATGTTCGTTGTTAGGAGTAGAATGCATCTAGAAAGAATCTATCGATCTTGATAGAAAAAGAGAAGTCCTATACGATTTGCAAGATTGAGTTCAGAAAGTCTTTAACCAAATAAGTGTGAATACTGAAATTTTTTTTTCGGAATTCATAAGTAAACTCGAGTCGAGTCAATCTAGCATATGACTGATGATGGGGTCTGATAATTTTTATGACCTCCATCAAGTCGAGACTCACGATAGAAGGACTAAATCATACGATAACTGCACCTAGAGATTTATATTTTATTCTACGGGGTTGCTACTACATACTGCTAGATGTCACTAATGGATTATGAGACTCATCGGACGTCGTCTTGATGATCGATGATCCTTGAAGGGTAGAGCTAGAATTATTCCAACCCATTGAAAGGAGTTTCAATAATATTGTGATGGAGATCACAATATATCTCACTACCAAATAGAATGAAATCTATAGGATCATACATTAAGGGATTAATCTTGAATTAACCAATTGAACTAATGAAGTTCTAATTGGATTAAGATTTAGTGAAATCTTATTGGGCTTAAGAGAACCATACTAGCATATAGTTAAATCCAATTCTTCTCTGAACTTCGATTCTTTATTAGATAAAGATTAGATCAAGTCCATAGTCTTGAACCTAATTTAAATCTATTTTGATTTGAATTTAGCTAGATACCTATTTGTGGGTCCAAAAAGATTGGATCAAGCCAATTGTTGGCAAACAAATCTTCTTATCTTGTCTTTTTAAATTTTTATTTGCGGCGAGGATTAATTGGAAAGAAAGAGGAGGCACATGCCTCTCTTTTTAGAAAGACCAAAGGTGCATATTCTTGGAGTGAGCGAATGAAAGAAGAGGGGCCCACCTCTTTGTTTGGGCGTGGAAGGAGAGAGAGAGGGGCCATGCCCCCTCTCTTGTACACTTAAAACCCTAAGGGGGTGCCAAGAGTTGGCGCCCCAACTACCTGCCTTAAACATTATGTGGTGCCTCCTCATCTTGCCTTATAAGATGAGGGTGCCACATCTACTTGACTTTTAAGGCAAGGGTCTTTTCAATTGGATCTGATTTTTTGAAAAAAAATAGATTAAAAGGCAAGCGACCTTATGAGATAAGGACTAACTTTTTTAGCTTAATTGAATAATGATTTGAAATCAAGAAAATACCTATTTAAGGAGATAGTCTCTTAAGATTTTAAAAAAATTGAATTTTTATGATTTTAGATCTCTCTCTCCTTCTCCACGCCATCTCTCCTTCTTCCTCCCTTTTCAGTACCTAAATGTTGGGCATCCCATCTTCTCACATGTCCAAAGATGAGGGTGATTGCTTCTATATCAAGAACGAGGAGAAAGGCTACTGTTCAAGTGTTGAGTTTGCAATTAAAGATCAAAAGTTGATCAAAGGTTTAAAGATTGAGATCCTATTTGGAGAAGAAGGATCTACAATGAGAAGAAAGATTCAAAGTTGATGTCGGTGGTATCTGTAGAGGCTGGATACATGTGCGGCTCAAGAACCTTCAGATCCAAGATCATCGATCACAGTATATTTCAACCTGCGCAAGGTATTAAGATCCGATCTCAATTTTAATTTTAATTTCAGATTATATGTATATCTTAGATCCAGGGCTCGGATAGATGTAGATTAGATCTATAGTATGTGGGTTAAAAGATTTAATCTAAATCTGTTTCTGCTGTTGTTTCAAAATATTTTGAAATCTATAAATGCAACCCTACCCAGTTTCTAACACACGCATGGCCCAGTCGTCCATGCGTAGCCTAGGATGCGCGAGGTGTGGTCCAGGCTCATGCTTCATGTAGTCCACCATGTTTCACATGGACCGCGCAGTTCAGGAGGGAGAGATGCGGTCCACAGGGGTGCTTCACGTGGTCTATGTGCGATCCATCACATAGAATGTGTGGTTGAGCGGCTACGAGAGCTTGCAGGCACGATCAGATGGTTCGGATAGGTTCTGAAGTCCTAACATAACTCTTTGTTCATCTTGGACATGATTTGGACTCTGATTTAGGGCTTTTAAAGGGGCAGACAGCTGTAGAGTTTTAAGAGAGTGGCTGGTAGCATCCTATAGTGGCTGGTAGTGGCAGAGAGTCTCATTGGAAGTGGCAGAGAATCTCCTTGAAAGTTATTTTGAGAGCTTTATGAGGGTTTTATATTTCTTGTTGAGAGAGAGAGATTGATGTATGAGAATTGAGAGGGTGTGATCTCCTTTTGTATTTATTTTCTCTCATAGTGAAGTTTGCATGCCTCGTGAAAGTAAGCCTTGAGCCGATCCACATTATTTGATTATCTTTTGTGTATCTCTCTTCTCCCTTTCTCCTGTGGTATCTACATCATCACCAGCATTTACAATCTTGGACGGAGATCCGTATTCCGCACTTGTGAGGGATCTTCCCAACAAACAAGTCTTAATATAAATCATATATTACTTTATATGTAACTATTGCTGGACATATAAGTCCATATATGACTCATGATAGGTCATTGAAAACATAAAGTACACTCTGACATTTGTGACTTCATGAAGAAGTTTGCTTCTCATCCGCTTGCTGAAAATTATGATATTGGGGAGAAATTATAGTGTGAACATTACGATAACCAAGTAAAATGACGAGACACTTCAGCATTTTTTTCTTTTTTTTAGCAAAAAAATTACTATCATTTGTGAACATTGTGACCATATATTCAGTCACTTCCTATGAAAGTCCTGCAAGTAATTACTTATTAATGACAAGATATTTAGTAATCTTTTATACAGATCATAGACGCACATATTTGAACACGGATAGATTTCTAAACATGCTACTCTTACGTCCACCCAAGCTTCTAATCCTGATTTGCTAGAAAAAGAAAGATTCAACCATCTAGATGACTCTGATTTTTTTTTCCATCCGTTCTCCTGATGATGCATGTGCTTACATAGCCTTAGAGCACACTAGTCAATCTGCATGACTCCATGTCATCTTGACAATCTCAAGTCTGGAGTCTGGATTCTCTTCGATAGTTAATTCGCAGCTTAGAATTTAAGAATGACATGCTCCTCAATCAATGGAGTGGATGATGTCTATGTCTATTAAAAAAAGCTTGTTACCATGTTTTGGCTTATTTGAAATTTCCATTAAATCAAATCATGCATATATTTCTACCGGGCTAGTGAAAGTCATCCCTAGTTTCAACATGGTGACGGTCTAACTATTTTCAGGAGATGAAAGTTACCCATTACCATCCGTGGGTGTTAGTTTAGGTTTTGTCTGCATGATCCAAACTAGTTCCAAGTCAATCATTTAATTTAAGGAAGCCGGTGCATGTACCCTATGATATACCTGAAAATAACTTAATCTGGGTTTTTCTGGTGTGGTTATAATCAATAGTTGGCTTATGACTTTAGAACCCAAATGTCTATTCCTTCCGCACTCCATCGAAAACCCAGTTTACACTCCTTTTGCGAATAAAATTCGATCTTTTGAATTCTATAGAGCAGGATCAGCAATATAGCTATATTGGATTGGAGCTATTCTAGTTCTTGGCAGTTTACAGTTTTCTTCGGAACCTGAAAAGGATTTAATCTGGGTTTCTTGTGTGACTATGATCAATGGTTGGCTTATGACTTTCAGAACCTAAATGTCTATTCCTTCCACACTCCATTGAAATCCAGTTTACACTCTGTTTGTGCATTACAATTAGCAGTTTATTAATTAATAAAATTAGATCAAATTGGTTTGAATTCTGTAGAGCAGGATCGGCAATAATAGCTATATTGGATTGGAGCTATTCCAGTTCTTGGTTCAGATTAATGAAAGCGAGATGCAATTTTTCACATCCCTCTGTTGACTATCCTCAGTGAGGTTAATATTTCAGTGACAGGGAGGACTGAATTGGATTTGGTCCAAGTTAAATGTCGCATCCGAGTAAACTGAACACAAATTGCATATATCTGTTCATATTTGTTGGTTGCTAGGGATTTGTCTTAAGGTTGAAGTCCATGGTACAGAAAATTGTTTGCAATTTATTACACGACAACGGCTTGAAAGACTAATGTTTTACTCATAGTGGTTGGGATTGTCAGCCAAACTTAAAGAGTTCCACATGATGAGCCAACTTAACTAAATGTCCAGTAGCCACTCTACCAACAATTTTCAGCTTCTCTTAAAGTTCTCACATCTAATATCCACTATGTCAATATCATGGTCAGTGATAGGGTGTCTCTAATAACCATCTTCCAAGCTGTGGTCCCTTCAAACTATCCTCTCCAATATCAATTCTGTGCAATTAATCAAGCACTCAAAAATCCATGTAATTACATTGCCTATGATAATTGTAATCAGATACTGCTTCCCTGCACTCATATACCATTCTGTAACCATGCATCATAGTCATTAAGTTTCTAGTCACAGACAACTAGTGTCTATACTCTATACAATAACTATAAGAACAACAATTCCAAACCTTTGGAGGAATAGATATATATTAAAGCCAGACAATGACACAAAATGGAACAAAATAGTTAAATTTCTATTTACCTTAAAACACACAAACATCGTAACATTGCCACATGGAAAATGTTTTGGGATGTCTGTTACATTTCGCTTGGCAACTCCATGCTCAACCACTCTCATGTGCATTGATTAATAACTGTACAAGATACCAAACCTATGTGTGTCATGTGGCAGGCTGAGTTCTTGGTGTTCATGAAACCAACGCCCTATAACATTAGTGTTATTGTGGAGGCTTGAAATCTCAACGAGGCAATTTAATTAATCAAATAATGGATTGAGTTGTTTAGCTGGTCTTAATGGATGGAGGTTCAGTTCAATCCATGAAAAGAAAAGCTCATGCCAAGTAGAAGAATGAGGCCATGTTCCACGTTCATGATCAATTTGCTTCATTTCTTTCGTCTCATTTACAACTAAGAGCATGTCTGTTGAGAAAGATTTGGACTCTAAAATGAAAAATGAAATCGGAAGATTCCTATTTTTACTGTTTGGCGGAAGAGAATTTTATTTTATTTAATTTATAAAATAAAATATCACAATTTCTCGAAATCTAATCATCATGTTTCACAGTATTCAAATTTCATCGTATTTCTATTTTGATTGCGGACCAACGTGCAGGGAGATATAGCTATCCTATTTCTATTCCGATTTCGGCCGAAAACATCTTAAAATACAAACTAAATGGTACAAAATTTGAAGGTCCAAAGTCAAATGGACAACCACCCCACTATTAGCGGCAGCTTTTGCCTACCCATGATCATGGCGTGAAGAAGGCCTACTACTATTCAATTCTGAACACCACGCCACATCGTTCCAAAACCCACCACGCCTAAAGCACTCCAACAAACACAGAAGAATCATACAAAGTGGGACATTAATGAACAAAGAAATAGATAAATAAATTAAACAACGTAGAAAGAGGGCATTCCATAGTGTGAAGGGCTTTTGAGGCCCCACTCCAAAAGAACGGTCCTCATTTTTGGATTGTTCCTCCAATTTTTTATTATTTTCTCTCTTTTGTAGATCTTTATTGGTTCGGGTCACGATCTGGCCTTCAAACAAAAAGGAGCCTAAATTTCCAACATTTCGACTGAAATATCTTGACTTTTCGAGGGAAAGAGAAGAGACCTGGTGTCCTGGGTCCCTTTTATTGTCTTTTTGAGGCCTTTTGGAGGATAAGGCTTTTCTAGCGCTTTCTCCGCTCTTTTCCCCTTGTTTCGCTCCTCTGATTCTGGTGGTGGTCTCTTCTGGGCAAAAGGTGAGATTTTTATCGGGTTCCGGTGCCGTTTGGTGTTCCTTCTCGTTTGGATCCATCAAGATAGATTCCAAAAAGTGTTCTTTTTGATTCTTTTCGTAGCGGGATCCTGGGTTGTGGTGGATGTGGCCCGAGATCTCTGCTTCTTTTTGGGAGGATTTTGTTTCTAGGGTTTTGAAATTTGAGTTGTTTTTTTTTTTGGAATTAGGGTTGTCGGACCTCTTCCGAGGCGTCGAAATTGGATTTTGGCCTGTGAAGTTTGGTGTTTTTGCGAACTTGAAACCTAGGAGGTCTGGATTTTGGGGGATTTTATGCTAAAAAGCCAAAACCCAGAGCTTTTGGGGTTGATCTTCTCGGAAGTTTGGATTTCCCCCCTTTCTCCTGGCTAGGGTTTCGAATTATCATTCTCAGTAGCAATTTGAGTGGGTTGAGACTAGAAGCATCGGTTTTCTAAGCAAATTTCAAGTTTTCGGCTAATAAAGGAATTTTGCAGATTTTACTGCTTCTGTATTCCAATTTGCGTGCTAATTTTAGTTCTGCAATCAGATAAGGTTGAGCAACTCTGCTGGAATTAACTCTCAATTTCTTCTTCATATACTCTCACCACCTAGATCTTTATTTAGTACCCATTTATGGTCTAAAACAGTTCCTTAATTTTGTCATTGGTGTTGTAGGAAAACAGTTCCTTAATCCAATTCATGGAGTCTTACCAACCCTTTTCACCATCCTTCAAATCTTCTGCTGGCACGGCCGTACTGGAGAAACCTAGTCCTGAGCCTGTCAAGCAGAGCTCCAAGAGCTTCGCCGGTGAAGTCACCACTCAGCGGCCTGTGCCGATGGTGTCGACCCCGAAGGATTCATTGGCCATCTCGAGGTTTCGTTCACCAGGCGCGTGACATCCACAACATCTGCATCTACCACAAGCAAGATGTTTATGCCAAGCTCTGTCTCACTTGCGACCCTGAAGCAACTGTCTCGACTAAAATCATAAATGGTGGAGGGAAGAACCCGGTCTTCAATGATAATCTCCGGCTCAATGTCCGAACCATCGACACTTCTCTCAAGTGTGAGGTCTGGATGCTGAGCAGGGTCAAGAATTATCTTGAGGACCAGCTCCTGGGTTTTGCTTTGGTGCCTCTATCAGAGGTTGTCTTAGCCAATGGGAAGTTGGAGCAGGAATTTTCCCTCTCTTCTACTGATCTCTTTCACTCACCAGCTGGTTTTGTTCAATTGTCGATTTCCTACATCGGCTCTTCGCAGGAGGTTATGGCCATTCCAGCTCCCACGGCTTCTGCGATTCCGGATGTTACTTTGCCAGATTCAGGGAAGGATGATGCAATCCCTTGCGACTATGAGAAAATTGAGTTCCCCGACTTGAAGATTGTGAATGAAAATCAGCTTATGGTTTCTCAGTATTTTGGGATCCCATGCGCCAATTTGGATGCTCCAAGCTCAGAGTGCTTGATTACTTCGGAGAATGGCAACTGCCCAGATGATGATGCAGGGGTCCATGTTGTCGAGAGTTTCTCAACTGACAACAGTCTTGTTTCTGCTGGATCTTTGAAAAATGACACTCCTGTAAGCAGTGTCTCAACAACTGAATCTCCTAGGGTGTTTCCTACCTCCTCGCAGTCCATCTCTGATCCATCAGCAACCTCATCATGTCTGAGCCAGAAAGATAAGAGTGCAGAAGTTACAGAAGGTGAGGCTGATTCATCTTCTGGTGGGCGGTCGGACAATGCATTTATGAAACCTATTATCAGCATAAACATTGAGCCAGAGCAGACCATTGATCAGAAGGACATTGTTGATATGTATATGAAAAGCATGCAGCAGTTTACGGAGTCATTGGCCAACATGAAACTTCCAGTGGATATTGAGAATAGCAGCCCACCACAGAAAATGCTACTTCTGGTTCTGAGAAAAAGTTGCCAGCAACCAAAGGAACTGGTTCTAAAGTTTCTATGGAAGTAGGGCTTTCTTCTGAAGTTATCCCACCAGAGGATATACATGTGACTCTAGACTTGGAGCTTATAGTGGTCAGTTAATGCTAAGTAGCGAAAATGAGCGCCTTTTTATGCTGTTTATGTATATCAGAAGGTGAAAGATGATGTGTACTCACTACAAACTTGCCGTTGTTATGACTTTTACATGTATCTGATATGCTTGCTTTCCTTTCCTCATTGTGTGGTGTTGTGATCAGTTCGTTAATGTTTTCAGAAAATTGTTGTTTTGTTGCTTTTTTTACATTACCATCTTTATTTTGGATTTAATTGTTATATATTTGCACTGTCACTACGTTCTGCATGAACTAATGTTTGAGTGTATGATAAGTATGGAGTATCTATCCTTAACTATAAATGGAAAGAATTTGTCTGATGGATATGCTACTCTTGGAAACTGAAAATTCTAAATTCTATGTTCGTCTTGTTTAGTCATGATTTGAGCACTACTGAGTGCTATGTTGTAAAATGTCTTAAACCGAGTTGATCTATCAAATGGTAATTGTATACGATAGCTAACTTAGTGGGGCATTGATACCTCAAAACGTAACTGTTCTAGTTATCAACACTTTGGTAAGGTGAATATTTCTTTAGTCTCCTGTCTTATCTCCAAATATTCTCTAAAAGGCTAGGGATCAAAGCTACATTGCTTTGAACAAGTTTAGAGGGAGATTAGCTGATTGTATTCTCTAAAAATCATTATAAAAAGTGGACAGTCATGATAAATTTAATTATCAGAGGAAAATAACAATTTTATATTACAGCTCATAAAGTATGTTAAACATTAAAGTCGGTATTTAAGTGAATATTATAATGTTTATTAAATTCCAGTGTGAGTTATTAAGAAGACTGTCTAAACAGACAAACCAAAGACTCATTATCAATGGTTACATTCAACTCCTATTGATCTTTCTGCTTTCCAAAGTCATTTTAGTGCCAAGTAAAACATCACTTTGCCTCTTTAGGTTTTCTGAAAGTTAAATGTTGTTCAGATTGATTTGTTATCTGCTACACTATGTTGAAGCTTGGTGCAATGGTAAAGGCTTGGGTTGACAAGTGCAATGGCATCTGTTCAAGTCCTGGGGCAGCCATTTTGTGCAAAAAATTGCCAAAGGTTAGGTCTGTCTTCAGTTCACCCATCGTAGGACTTGGGAATATAACAGGGCAATGAACATTTTTTACACCATGTTGGCTGCTATAGTTAAACAACAATGGCAATTATTATCATGAAGTTTTTATTTTTTGAGACATACAGATTTTAAAGGCCTCGCTTAGCTAACTGAATTCATCGCAAGAGTAACTAAGCAACTTTATGTTGAACATCTATGTTATTAAACCTTACAAGGAATTATGAACTTAGCTTTCTGTGATAATAGCCAACAATAATAATGTCAAATTGTAAAATTGTTTGGGAATTCATCTGAAAATATTGGTACTTTTTGTGGTGGAAAGAATAACTCCTGATCCATTTAGAATACCAATGCCTAAAAAGTTTAAGCTTAAAGTTTGGGTTTATATATAAATGAAGGATAGTAATAACAATTTTGATTGTTTCAACAAGAGGATGCCTTGATGATTATCTTATGGCCGTCTTATTGCTTAGTGATTAAGGTGATTTTGTGACTGATGGTAAATTCATGTCCAATAACTGCAAGGATGTCATGCATTTATTAGTTATGATTCTTTTCTGTTTCATATATTGTTGTTATTATGATTTCCAAGACCTGTCTAAGGCTAGCTACTTGTTTACTTAATTTGGTTAAGTCATCAATTGGGAGTGAAGGGTTTCCACCCAGTTCATGACAACATTGGCAAGTATAAGTTTATCGCTCTGTGGTATGACATGGTAGGTATTGGTTATGCTGAATGTGTATTGACTTGTGTTCTGTCAATAATTAATTACTATTTCATCTGACATCCTCAGCAGCTAGTGGGAATATCCTGGTGGATTGGAGCCCTAAAGATGATATGCCCATAAATTTAGACTATACTATAGATGATGTTCATGCCTTCTAACTCTGTCTTGCTTTTCAAGGTTCATTGCTGCTTTTAAATTGCTATTCTGTGGTTTACAGTGGATTCAACCCACCCTGAGGGGATTTACAATAATCCCCACAACTCCATCAAACCAGTGGCAATTCTAAGAACTTGACTTGAGAAGCTTAGCAGTTGGCACAAGTGCAGTTGTTTTCATTCCTAGACAGCAGTGATAATTAACCTTTGAGACTCCTGCTTTATTTTACAAATTCTTTCAAGATTCTTGGCTGATTCTGATGGTAATGGGATAGCGTTCAGTCAAAGGATTATATGATATGACAGGAGTCCACTCCAAAATTGAACAAAGATTTTGTAAATTTCTCGGTTGTGCTGGGTTCTAGATTGACTTAGCTACTTCTATGACAATGTTTTCTTTGTTCTGTATGCATGAATCCGTTACATTCCACTTGCAAGTTGAAGAGTGTTGCACCCCTGCACCGTTTATACACAACTCTCTTTGTTTCTTTTTGGAAGCAAGAGATCTAGCTTCAAAGAACTCTTTTTGGGACTAAAATTGTAGTTACTTTACTTCCAGAGCATCTTTCAGTTCCAATCAATTGTCTTAATTTGGAACTCCTTGTATGCTATGGTGTTTCTTTGGATTTTCTCATCATAAAAATGGTGTTTCTTTGGATTTCAGCTTTCATGTTTAATTTGCCATCTAGCAATACACAAGAACTTTGTAGTTATATTTAGATCACTTGATAAATTGTGAAAAGAATTGTTTATTTATAACATCAGGTAAAAATTATCTAAATCATGTATTTTCTAGCTTTCTGTGCTGCAAGTGCAGGAACGAGTGAAAATATTACAGAGACATCAAAGTTATTGGGGTTTGTGGTGTTGTTGATGCCCATCAAATTATCTTTTTTTTTCCGGTAGATATAGGTGCTTGAAATGGACTGAGAATGGTAGAAACACATTGTTACCCAGGTTTAGATTTCCTGACCTAATTGACTTGGCTGTTTAAGTTCTTTGTTGGTTTGTCAAGAAGTGCCTGTCAGAGCCGGAGGCCTGTTATTTCTTTACTTTGATGCTTTCCTAGTGCCAGAAGACAGCCCCCACCAGTTATGTGAATTAGCTCTCTTTTAAAATAAATTAGGCATGATATCGGTACCATTTATATTAAGATATCACGATAAATTTAATGAAATCAATTGATTGTGGAATAAAAGGTAGTATTATGATGTTGCCTAGTTAACAAATGTTTTTTTTTCTGTAAATCTGAGTGCAATAATCTCCAATTGTGCATCCATCCAGTTGACTATTTTCTTATGTAGTACTTGTGAAAGACTAAAGCATCACACTTGCTCTTTTTATGACTGTCTTCTATTTGCTCTCTGAATTCTAAATTCCAACTGCCACAACAAAGGGCATATGCATAAAATTCTCAGATGCTCAAATGTAAGCCAGGCTTCGTGGGGGAAAGTTAAGGAACAGGGAATAATCTATTGGCAGGTGGGACGTTCTTTATTCCTGTGAGGAATAATGCATCATGAAAGCCAGTATGAAGCACTAGTAGAAAAGGTGTAGGAAAGTGGATACAAGCACAAATTTTATGAGTTGTCACATTAAGCCCATTGATCATTAAAGTCATAGTGGTTGGTTGTGGCTTACATCAAATAGAGGTTTTATGCTTTAGAGGCTATCAAAATTTCCATGAAGCAGACAAAGATGAGTGGGTGCAAGCTTGGTATGACGAGAGATTCTCACGATACTTATAATCTTTGTATTTAATATATGGTCTAGTTACTTGTAATCTTTGTATTTAATATATGGTCTAGTTGGGTGCAAACATGACCTTAATGTTGCAATCTATCTGCCAAGAGGGATTGCCTATAAACATTTTTTTAACGAACGATTAAATTTAAACAGTATTTTTTAATATATAATTACTTTGCTTTTATAGTTGGCTTGAATTTTTTGAGACATACGAGAGAAGTCAGAATTGAAAGAAGATGCTTGGAGAAACTGCAGAATTGAAAGAAGAATGCTTGGAGAAACTGCATCAAATGAAAGAACAGAAAAGAAATTGAAACAATTTACAGTTGGGTTATAAAATTATAGGCATTTCCTAGTCTATGGCAAACTTTTGGTTTATGTGATAATTGAGTGATGGGTGGCTCATTATGCACCGGTGGAATCTGTAGAAATGGAAACTAAGAATTATTGAGGCTGGATGTTTGGGATAAAAGGCCATACGTGACTCATTTATTGCTTGTAAATTTATAGTATATAAGATCTACATTAGATAAAGAAAAATTAAAAATCATTTGAAATAAAAAATATTTCTGAATAGATGTGTAGTATGAAAGAATCTTTTAGGCAATACGATGCTCTATGATTGTTGGACAGCATAATTTTTGCCGATCAGAGAAGTTTTTGAATAATTGCATAATATGCCAAAATCTCTTAGTCAGCATGATGCTCCAGGATTCTTGGTCTGTATGATTGTTAAGAAATGATTCTCAAAAGAACTGAGATAAATATATAGATGATGATTTTATTTTAGAGCAAGAAATGAGAGAAGAATCCCAACTGGAATAAGCGTAAAGGGTGGACATGAACTAAGCCGGTTGGAACTGACACTCTTAACATGCAACCATTGATTTAAAAGTAATAAATTATATATAATAGATTTTAGAGCTACATATCTCTTTGCCTTGGGGTTTACACATGTCACTCATATGCCAGAATCTGTAAGACACATGTTAGCAAATCTCCGATATTTGGGAACGACAATCTGTGAAAAATCACAAATATTTTCTCAGATTTTGCAAAATAATTAAAACAAAAAAATAAAAAACTTTTCTTCTAATAAACAAGTATACATTTTTAACAGCAAACATATTATAAGTCTGATAACATCTTATTTCTCTTCATGCATTAGCCAAGCCAGCAATCAACCTTGGTACTCGTGAAGTAAAAACCTTTGAAGTTTCTCTGTTTGGGATCTTAGTTTGACATAGGCTGCTTGTTTAGAAGGCTTCAGTTGACCATTGTGTTTGGAGGGCATCTTAGTTTTATGAAGATATCTCTTCTCATTATTTTTACTGGCCTTCTTCTTGTATTTCCCTACATTCATTTACTTGACAAAAGCAACTAGATTTTGTCTAATCTTTTTCTTAGAAAAAAGAACCAACATACTAATTTAATGACAATAGTATTATGAAATAAATGGATAGGTACGATCTTTGAAATAACTATCAAATTTTTGATAAATGATAAATAATGTAATTTAAAAGAAGAAGATTTGTTATTGTGGTGAGCGTAGTGCAGTAACGTAGTTTGCACAGAGCCAACTATTGTTACTATAGGGAATGTAGAATGTAACTTATCTAGGATTTAGGTCAAGTTGCCGCAATGCACGGCTTTGATAGGTCTTTATTGTTCCAAACCGTCCTATTAAAAAATGATTCTCGACCAATTCATGGTCCTATTGAACTAAAGAGGTGTTTAGTCAGAGAGAGTTAGAATATAAAATCAGAATGGGAATAGAGGATTTCTATTCGAACTGTTTGGTTGAGAGGAGTTCTATTCTGATATTTCGATTTCATTCTCGATTTCAAAATGAAATGGGAATGGTCTAATTTACTTGACACTCAATTTCTATTCTCTCCTAAGGATTCAAATTTTCATTTTGATTCTGATTCCGGTCATGAATCAAATATTTTGAAAATTTGATCATTCTGATTTCGATACTAATCTATTTTGATTTCTATTTCGATTCCAGTTGTGAACCAAACAACACCTCAATTTCTCAAATAAATATGTTTCCTGTGACCAAACTTTAGTATCCAAAGAAATACAATCACCGCAGCTTCTTGCTACCCATGCTGTATGAAGTTCCAACAATGGGATTGTAGTGGTTTGGACTGTCACATTCTGAACTTAAGCATTGCTGTACAGGACTTGTTGCACGGAGTCACAGGTAAGTGTATTACGGTCCACGGCTAGTTGATAGAGTGACACGTTGCATTTTAGGATCATAACCAGGAGAGCTTTCTAGCCTACTTTGGACACAGGATAAGTTATTATTACTAATCCTACCTTATCCCTAGGATAATGCCAAACAGGCCAGAAATAGTCTAAAATTCCTGATTTTCGATTGTTTAATCAAACTATGGATAACCAGGAATCGACAAAACCTAAGCTATCATGGAACTGGAGTTATGGATCAAATAACTCTTCATTACCAAAAAGCAACCATAAAGAGAAAGAGCATGTTTTTAATCCAAGAACAATCGCTATGTTGATGATTGTACAATGGTATAACCTCATCGTGAGATGAGGATAAAGAAAGGACATAGACTTGTCCCATTTATTCAACCTTATCTTGGAATTTGTTGTGCCTATTGAGGATTTATACAACTTGTCCTTGAATTGCCTATCCTGCTTCCCTATGAGGCCTTAAGTTTTTGCAAATGCATAGGCTTTTACTCCTGAAAATCAAATCTTAAAAACAAAATCTAATGGAATTGGAGGTTGGTTCTGCCTACAACACAATAACAGGTAGATGCATAGGCTATACAGTACAGGACCAAACGCTCTTGAAACTCTTATGAAGGGTCATTTTCTTAAATTAAATAGATTAGCACTTTTAATTAATCTTTCTCATGAATAAGAAGAACAAATAGATTGTATTTTTCCTAGTATAATACTTTTCATATAATTCATTCATGACAATGAACTACAAATTTGCAACAATTATAGCCATGAAATATCCTCATGTTCCTTGTGACTTCCGAGCTAGTACATTAAATCTCCTTTGCCTTACTGCAACACATTGTCCTCGTAGCCTTATTCATAATAACACAATGAATTGCTATTCTAATGGGAATTTGCTGATGAACCTAGTAATTATCATGATGAAGATATACTTGGCCAAAGGAGACAAAGGGCTATTAAGAAGATTCTGACCCCATTTGACCAACACCGAACAAATAAAATCTCCAAGGCTCGTCACACCCAAACTCATTTTTTATTTTGGTCTAATAGACCATCTTATAATTGGTGGGGTGAGGCAAGAAAAGCTAGAGGCAATTGAGCTAGCCCTTCTAATGAAAAGACCCTTCTGACATGGTCAAATTTTTAAACATGAAGAAATAAACAGGAATAGTGATTTTAGGAGGTCAATGAGATTGCATTTATTAAAAATGAGCCATTAATGGAGAGGAGGTTTGGGTTTTTCCTTGGTAAATTATGGTCTCTATTATGGGTGAAACTTAGGTGCACGACCCAAAGATGGATTCTGATCGTGGCCGACCCATATATCAGCCACTAACCTTCACATCGGCCGCTGACCTATGCACAGATTTTCAACTTCATCATCACCATCCCCATGCATAAGCTAGCAACCCATAGTTCAGCCACCGACCCTTCTGTCAATGTCCGATGTCCGACCCCTCTATGGATGTCCTGAAGGGAAGAAAATTGTTCTCTTCGAAAGGCCGAGGTTGCTTCTAAAATTTTTCTGTTAATCTACATAAATAAGGATCAAATCCTTACCTGATTAGTAGTGGAACCAGAGATCAAATCTCAATTAATCTGAATTAAACCTTCGCGGAAGCCTGGATGTGCAGACCCTCTACTTCGCATGCACGCTAGACGCCGCAGGAAAGCGGGATGAGCTCCGATCTAATCGGCTTGGCAACCCAATCAAATGAGAAAAGAATGTGCTGGTATGACACCTCACACCAGCAGGTGGGATGCCCAAAGAAAGCCCACACCCAAGGGAGAAGAGACGGCAACAAGGGGAGAGGCCAAGGAGAAGAAGGTACCTCTCTCTCTTCTCATGCCTCTCTCTTTCTTTTCTTTCTCTCAATCTGATTTTTTGCTATGCATCCATAGGTAAAGACCTTATTTATTTATAGATGATTTTCATAACCTAATAAGTATAGGAGTCCTAACTCAAATCTGATTTGAATTAGTCTAATACTCGTGAAAGAAGGATTCCTACATGAGATAGAATTGCCATCACTTATGATAACCAATTTGCACCCACTCCCTCACCCACATGGGATGCCCCAAACCAGCACTATTTAGGTATTGGTCATCCTACATGAGAGGAGAATCCCAGTGCAAGTAGAAATTCTCATATCTCACCAAAACGGATCCGATTCGAATCCAATTCGAAGCTGGTTCGAAACAATTTCGAAAGGCTGTCAATCTCAAATTTTTTAGGACTTTTATATCAAATCTAACTTAGATTTTGGATCTAATGAAGCCCAATTAAATCCAATTAATTCAGATCTAATCTAAAATTAATTAGTACTTAAATTTAATCTCTCATATGCTCCATAGATCATAAATCAAAAACTGTTCATCCCTAGGATCGAATCTAAACCTCATATGTAGTGTTAGCTAGATATAGTCAACTCTTCAATCCCGTTTGACCCATAACTTAATTCTCAATCAAGTTAGCTTATATGTTCAATCAAATCAAGTACTTTCAAATTGGACATATAAATATAGGTCAATTCCTTTCTATTTTGTCTGATTTGTGTGTGTGACTCCATAGGTTCAAACATTAAACCGGCAGCATAGGAACCAATTTCTGCACTAATCGAGATATCATTTAGCAATGATTTTCAACATCCAGATAGATCAAATTATCATAAGAAATATGTCAGAATCCATACATATGGTTACCGCATAATTCATCTTTTTGACCCTAAATACTCTAGGATGGTCTCAGGTTAACTATCAACCAAGATTACTTCATCCACATCCTATTTCAACCTTTCAAATCTATCTTATGGATTACCCTGACCAAGGCTTTGCTAAATAGAAATACAATGATACATCAACTCTAATAATTCGAAGGGATCAATCCTATCTTGATCCACACACAGACTTCGTAAGTACTTGACTGTACCCAATAGTCTTCCGTCACTGCATTAGAAATCTAGATAGTCCGGCACCAAAGCATAATGAGCTACTTGCAAGTCACTATGGTGATCTTAAGTCTGAAGGATATTTATACCCATATATTTCGCGAGCAGCTCTTGACAGTAGAATATTCAGCAGGTGAGTCACTTGTTCAGTGATGATATACCCCTATATCTCACCTGTATGCCATACCAGTGTTACCACACTCCTTGATTAAGAGGACAACCAACCCATATGGCACACAACGACCTCCACTCGATAAACATCATCGTCCTGTAATGACGTATCATTTGGTCACGAACATGTTTAAAACTATACAATAAATTTTCTCTTTATCGTACACTAGCATAGTTTTAAGGACTTCATCACAATACAAGAGTTCAAGAAAGATGTCACTTTATGATGAAAAATATCAGAATAAATTTTATTCAATAATCAATAATTCATATACAAGAATGAACTCAATCATCATACGATTGATTTTAGGACAATTTCTAACAACTTTCACTTGGACTAAAGCCAATCGGAGCAGTATCTTATACCCATCTTCCATTTGAAGTCATTGAACTCTTTGATCCTGAGAGCTTTAGTGAAGGGTCAGCTAGATTCTCCTTTCTGTCGATCTTCTGAAGTTCGACGTTACCTCGATTCACGATCTATTGTACCAGATGATAGCGGTGCAGAATATATTGCAGCATCCGATGCAGCATTATATTCCACTTCACATATAGAATCGGCTACAGTATATTACTTGAAACTCTTCCAGTAAACAGCTCCTCTATTCAGAGTAAATACGTGGCCCGACATGCTTTTACTGTCATCATAATTTAACTGAAAATTACAATCAGTAAATCTCACAAGTTTCAGATCAGTATCTCCATAAATAAGCCATTAGTCTTTAGTATTTCTCAAATACTTAAGAATTACTTTCGCAATCTTTCAATACTTCTCATCTGGATTTGACTAGTACCTACTCACTACTCCTAGTGAATAGGCCACATCCGACCTCGTACATGTCATAGCGTACATGATAGATTCCACTGTCGAAGTATATGGTATTCTACTCATATGCTCTCTCTCCTCAGGAGTTATTGGATAATCTTTCTTGGAAAGAGTAATTCCATGACCTATCGGAAGATAGCCTTTTTGAAATTATACATGTTGAACCGCTTTAACAAGGTATCAATATACATGAATTGGGACAATCCAAGCAACTTTCTAGATCTATGCCTATAGATCTTCATCCCAAAGATGTAAGATGCTTCTCTCAAGTCCTTCATGAAGAACTGTGATGATAACTACAGCTTCACACTCTGTAAAGTCAGGATGTCATTTTCAAGTAACAGTATGTCATCCACATACAGCACAAGAAATATGACTACAGAATCAGAAGCCCACTTATAGATGCAAAGCTCTTCTCCATTCCTAATGAAGCCATACATTTTAATCATCTTATCAAAATGCATGTTCCAACTCCTAGACGCTTGCTTAAATCCATAAATAGACCTATTCAGCTGGCACACTTTTGATTCATTTATGGATGTGAACCCTTCAGGTTATTCATATACACCTCTTCTTCCAGCTCCCCATTAAGAAAGCGATTTTGACATCCATCTGTCAGATCTCATAATCTAAGTGTACAGCGATAGCAAGTATATTCCAGATGGACTTGAGCATTGCTATAGGAGAGAACGTCTCGTCATAATCAATACCATAATGCTGACAGTAATCCTTGGCAACTAGACGGACTTTATAGGTCTCTACCTTTCCGTCTGCTCCTCTTTCTTCTTGAAAATCTATTTACACCCTATGGGTTTTATCCCTTCGGGTGGATTAACTAGTGTTCATACACCATTGATCTCTATGGACTCCATCTCGAATTTCATGGCCTCAAGCCATTTCTGAGAGTCAGGCCTTTGCATAGCCTCCATATAGATGATCGGATCTTCATCGTTCTCATCAAATTCAATGGAGTCAATATCTCAGATCAGAAAATTATAGTATCTATTTGGCTAACACGATACTCTACTGGATCTCCTTAATGGTGCCTCTACCGGCTCCGAATTTGATTCACCAATCAAATCTATTTCTGTGTGTGTCGGTCTTTCCACCTCATGAACTTCATCAAGTTCAATTTTACAGGTATTAGCTCCTTCACCAAGGAACTCCTTTCCAAAAAGACTGTACGACTACTGATAAACATCTTTGTTCTGCAGTGAGGTAGAAGTAGTATCCTTTAATTTCTTTGGATACCCTACGAACAAGCATCTGTCGGACTTTGGTCCAAGCTTATCTGTCTTTAAATGCTTGATATAAGCTAGATACCCCCAGACCCTAAGGTGTGAGAGCATCGACTTATGTCCAGTCCATATCTCATATGGAGTTTTATCGACAAACTTGCTCGGCACCTTATTTAAAATGTAGCAGACAGTTTTTAGAGCATATCTTCAAAAAGAGTTTAGCAGACTCGCAAAGCCCATCATGGATCGGACCATGTCTACCAAGGTTCGATTCCTCCTCTCCGACACCCCATTATGTTGTGGTATTCTAGGAGGGATCCACTGTGAGAGAATCTCATTCTCTTTCAGATATGTCAAGAACTCACTGATGAGATATGCACCTCCTCGATTTGACTGAAGGGTCTTAATACTCTTTCCAGTTTGTTTCTCTACTTCAGCACGGAATCGTTTGAATATTTCAAA
>KE508159.1:32303-42846 GCA_000441515.1 Elaeis oleifera | reverse complement strand
ATTTCTCTTTTCAGCTATGACCAACACACTATCGCTTCGATCGCTGTTGAACAGCGACAAGCTTATCAGATCCAACTTTGATAGCTGGTATGGAAAGCTGAAGATCGTCCTAGAGTATGAGAGGATCCTGTACGTGCTTACGGATCTACCACCTGAAGAACCTGCTGTCAATGTACCCTATGCTGTGAGGGACACTTACTTGAAGTGGCTCAGTGACCGCATGATGATGCATGGCATTATGAGGGTAGCCATGAACGATAAACTTAGTCATAAGTTTGAGGATGCGTAGCCAGAGGATATGATTCAAATGTTGAATAAGTCCTTCAGCATCCCAGAGAATGCAGAGAGACACAAAACTTTCTGCATAGTGTTCAATACCCGTATGTGAGAGGAGACGTCAGTCATTGATCATGTATTATACATGATCGAGCAGATTGAATTCTTGAGCAAATTTGACTTTTCATTACATGAATAGTTAGGCAAGTTTGCTCCTTAATTCGCTACCAAAATCCTACCTACTCTTCTTGAGTCATTATAGAATTACCAAGCCTGCAGTGAACTATCATGGTTTGCTAGGATTGCTGCAGACATTCAAGAAGGATCATCTCTCCAGAAGGAGCCGGTGAATGTAGTGGAAGGTTCATTTGTAGGTCGTCGATTCTCTAAGAGAAGAAAGAAGAAGAAGAAGGTGTAGAAAAATCGTGCCGTCGATCCCAAGCCAAAACAGAGCAAAAAATCGAAAGTCAAAAAGAGTCAAGCAGAATATTTTTTTGCAAGAAGCTAGATCATTGGAAAGAATTATCCTGCTTATATAGCTATCCTTGATCCAAATAGACCAAAGAATAAGAGAATCAAGCAATTGGTTGCTTCATAAGGTACTTATATGATAACTCCTTGTAATTTCTCTATTTGTGATACTACTACCTGGATATTGGATACCGAACGTCTGACTAATATTTATAATTCATTGCAGGGACTGCAGGTTAGTAGAAAATTTAGAGAAGATGAGCAGTTCTTGAATGTTGAAGATGGAAGTCTTGTTTCAGTTCTAGCTTTAGAACTATACAGCTTATTTTTGAGTCTAATAGTATCATATTAGATGAGTGTCACTATTGTCCTTGCTTTTTGATGAATATCATCTCTGTAGATCTTTTGGTCAAACTTGATTTAAGTTTTAATAAAGATGATTTTTGTGATATCATTATTAATGATACTACAATTATGCATGAACAATTAAAACATGACATATATATCTTATCACAGTCTGTTTGTGTAATGTATACATCAAACAAATATCCTAAGATAGATAATGTCAGTGATTCCTGTCTTTGGCATTATAGGCTAGGTCATGTGAACAAAAACAAGATAGACATGTTAATCAAGGAGGTTGTTCTTGAATTAATGATTGTAAATCATTATCGATCTGTGAATCATGTCTACTTGGTAAGATGATCAAGTTATCTTTTAAGAAAAAAGTGAACAAGCCAGTGATGTTTTAGATCTAATATATAGTGATGTATGTAGACCCATGACATAGCTGCCAGAAAAGGATACTATTACTTCATTACATTTATAGACGACCTATCGAAGTATGGGTATATCTACCTTATGAAGCACAAATCTAAATCATTTAAAATATTCAAATGATTTCGTAGTGAAGTAGAAAAGCAAACTAGAAAGAGTATTAAAACTCTTCGATCAGATCAAGGAGGTGAATACCTCACCAGTGATTTTCTGATATATCTAGAAGAGCATGGGATTCTCTCTTAGTGAACTCCTCCTAAAAATCACAATATAATGGGGTATCTGAAAGGAGGAATCGAACCCTGTTAGATATAGTTCGGTCTATGATGGGATGTGTAAATCTGCCATCCTCCTTTTGGGGATAAGCTCTTGAAACTGTCTGCTATATTCTGAATAAGATTTTGAGCAAGTCTATTGATAAAACTCCATATGAGATATGGACTGGACGTAGGCCGATGCTCTCACACCTTCGGATTTAGGGGTGTCCAGCTTATGTCAAGCATTTAAAGATAGATAAACTTGGATCAAAGTCTGATAAATGCTTGTTCGTAGGGTATCCAAAAGAACTAAAAGGTATTATTTCTACCTAACTAAAGAACAAAAGATGTTCGTCAGCAACAGGACAGTTTTTTCAGAAAAGGAGTTCTTTGGAGAAGAAACTAATGCTAGCAAATTAAACTTGGTGAAGTTTATGAGGTAGAAAAACTGACACACATAAAATTAGATTTGATTGGAGAATCAAATCTGGAGCCTATAGAGGCACCATTAAGGAGATCCGATAGAGTACTGCATCAACCGGATAGATACTATAGTTTCTTGATCCAGGATGGTGATCCTATCGAACTAGATGAGAACGATGAGGATCCGACCACCTATATGGAAGTCATAGAAAGGCCCAACTCCCAAAAATAGCTTGAGGTCATAAAATTCGAGATGGAGTCTATGGAGATCAATGGTGTATGGATACTAGTTGATCCATCTGAAGGGATAAAACCCATAGGGTGCAAGTAATTTTAAAGAAAAGAGGAGCAGATGGAAAGGTGCAGACCTATAAGTCTGTCTGGTTGTCAAGGGTTACCGTCAGCATTATGATATTGATTATGATGAGATATTCTCACCTGTGGCAATGCTCAAGTCCATTCGGATTATGATTATGATAGCAGCATATTTAAATTATGAGATCTGACAAATGAATGTCAAAATTATTTTCTAAATGGAGTACTGAAAGAAGAGGTGTATATGATACAACGTGAAGGGTTCACATCCACAAACGAATCTAAGGTGTGCAAATTAAATAGGTCCGTCTATGGACTGAAGCAGGCATCTAGAAGTTGGAACATGCATTTTGATAAGGTGATCAAAACGTATGGATTTGTTAGGAACCAAGAAGAATCTTGTATCTACAAATGGGCTAATGATTCTGTAGTCATCTTCTTTGTAAATATATAGATGACATATTGTTAATAGAAAATGATATCTTAGTTTTGCAGAGTATAAAGCTGTGGCTCTCATCATAGTTTTCCATGAAGGATTTGAGAGAAGCATCCTATATCCTAGGGATGAAGATCTATAGAGATAAATCTAGAAGGTTGCTTGGATTGTCCCAATCTACGTACATCGATACCATATTGAAATGGTTCAATATAGAGAATTCTAAGAAAGGCTATCTTCCGATAGGCCATAGAATTACTCTCTCCAAGAAGGATTGTCTGACAACCCTTAGGAGAGAGAGCGTATGAGTAGGATTTCATATACTTTGATAGTGGGGTCTATCATATATGCCATGATGTGTATGAGATCAAATTTGGCTATTCACTAGGGTAGTAAGTAGATATCAGTTTGATCCAGGTGAAAATCATTGGAAGGTTGTAAAATAATCTTTAAGTATTTAAAAATATAAAGGATCGATGGCTTATCTATGGGGATACTGACTTGAAACTTATGGAATATACTGATTTCAATTTTTAGTCAGATCATGATGATAGTAAAAGTATGTCGGACTACATATTTACCTTGAATGGTGGAGTAATTTACTGAAAGACTTTCAAGCAATATAATGTGATCGATTCTGTATGTGAAGTAGAATATATTGCTGTATCCGATGCTGCAAAGAAGGTGATATGGTTGCAGAAGTTTATGACTAAGCTTGGAGTTACACCTTCTATTGATAGCTCCGTTCTACTATATTGTGACAGCATTGGAGCCATAGCTCAAGTGAAAGAACCAAAGTCACACCAATGTATTAAGCATATTCTGCACCGCTATCATCTTGTACGTGAGATCATAGATCGAGGTGACGTCGAGCTTCAAAGATCGATGAAAAGGAGAACATAGCTAATTCTTATTAAAACTCTCAGGATCAAAGAGTTCGATGATCATAAGTGAAAGATGGGTATAAGATACTATCTCGATTGGCTTTAGTTCAAGTTGGAGTTCTTAGAAAATATATCCTAAAGTCAATCATTTTGACGATTGTACTCATTTTATAATATATATATAAATTATTAATTAATGAATAAAAATTATTTTAACATTATTCATCATAAAGTTACATCTTTCTTTCTAAAATTTGTGTTGTGATGAAGTCCTTAGAACTATGAAATAATCGATAAAAGAGGATTTATCGTATAGTTTTAAACATATTCATGATCCAATGATACATCATTAAAGGATAATGATGTTGATCAAGTGAAGGTTGTGTGTCATATGGATTGGTTGTCCTCTTAACTAAGGAGTATGGAGATATTGGTACGACATACAGGTGAGATATAGGAGTACATTATCACTGAACAAGTGACTCACCTTCTGAGTGCTTTGCTATCAAGAGCAGCTCACGAAGTATATGGGCATAAGTGTCCTTCAGATCTGAGATCACCATAGTAATTTGCAAGCAACTCACTATGCTTTGTTGCCGGACTGTCTGCATTTGTAATGCAGTGACAGAAGGCTACTGGGTACAGTCAAGTACTTACGAAGTCTATGTATGGATCAAGATGGAATTGACCCTTTCAGATTATAGGAGCTGATACATCACTGTATTTTATTTAGTAAAACCTTGACTAGGATAATCCATGTGATGGATTTGAAAGATTGGAATACAATATAGATGATCCTTCAGGGTTGATAGTTTAACCCTAGACTGTCCTAGAGTATTCAGGTTCAAAGGGATGAATTATGTAGTAACTATATGCAAAGGTTCTCGAATATTACCTTGCGATAATTTGACCTATCTAGACGTTGAAAATCATTGCTAGATGGTAACTTCGATTAGTATAGAAAATGATTTCTGTGCTACCGACTTAGTGTTCGAACCTATGGAGTAACACATAAAGTCAAGCGATGTAGGAAAGAATTGATCTAAGTCTATATATTCAATTTGGAAGTATGTGACTTGATTGAACAAATAGATCAAGTTGATTGAGAATTAAGTTATGGATCATATGGGATGGAACAGTTGACTATGTCTAGGTAGCACTAGATATGAGATTCAGATTCAATTCTAAAAAAAAATGAGATTTGATCTTTGATCTAAAGAGTCTATGAAAGATTAAATTTAAATACTAATTAATTTTAAATTAAATTTGATTTAATTAGACTTAATTGGGTTCACAAATCCAAGTTAGACTTGGTCCAAAATTCTAAATAGTTTGGGATGGACAGCCTATTCGAAATTGGTTCGAATTAGGTTCGAATTGGATTTGAATTGACACATATTTGGATTAGATCCTTAGAGTCTACTTTTATTAAGACTCTCTTTCCTCATGGCTGACCAATGGGTGATGGGGTGCTGGTTGTTGCCGCCCACCTTTGGGTGTAGGCGTGGGTGCCTGAGGGCGCCTAGTTAGGCGCCAATCCTTTCTTCCTTAGAACTTCTTCTTTGATAAGTTATGGATTAATTCAAAGTCTATTTGAATTAGAAATGCTAGTCTTATGGGTCATAAAAAATTATGTATAAATAGAGAGGACCTCTAACTATCATAGCATGATAATTAGCTTGTGTGCTAAGGTGAGAAAGAGAGAAAGAGAAGGCGTGAAGGAGTAGTGGGCGTCCCTTCCCTCTTGGCATGAGCTCCCTTAGGCATCCCATCTCTCCACAGCATTTAGGCTTATTGGGCATCCCTCTTGCTGGTGTGAGGTGTCACACTAGGAGCCTCTCTCCCCTCCCTTGGTGTCTTGCGAAGGTGCTTCAATCCGAGGCTTCATCCCACTTTTCTGTGAAGTTTGACGTATGCACAAAGTAGAGGGTTTGTAGATTCAGACCTATGCAAGATTTTGGATTTAGAATCTTTGGGATTTGATCCCTATTCTTCTGCATATCAGTTAAAGATCTAATCTTTTTAAGTTGTTATAGAAATTTTTAGATGCACCCTGACTATCTGCTGTGTTTTTGATAGAACAGGCTTTCTTTCCTTCAGTCCTCTATGCGATTCTCCAAATGTGTGCTCCTCGACCACGATCGATGATCAAAACGTGTTCTCCATACGGTTCTCCAAACATGCACTCCTTAATCAGGGCCGAAGATCAGAATGTGTTCTCCATGCAGTTCTCCAAATACATGTTCTTCAGCCACGATCGAGGATCATAATGTATTCTCCTTGCGGTTTTCCATACGGTTCTCCAAACATGCACTCCTCGACCATGATCGAGGATCGAAATGTGCTTTCCATGTAGTTCTTCAAATATACGCTCCTTGATCACAGTCGAGGATCAAAACATATTCTCCATGTGGATCTCCATCATGCGTTCCTCGACCACAATCAAGGAATGGTATGTGTCTCCATACGGGTCTCCATCATACGCTCCTCGACCACGGTCGAGGAGCAGTGCGTGCCTCCATGCGGTCTCCACTCGATTTCTATCATGCGCTCCTTAGTCACAATCGAGAAGTGGTACACATCTCCACTCGATCTTCGTGAGCTCCTCATCCTTAGATAGGTTGAGTGGGAGGTCGGTAAAGCTGACGTCGGCCAATGGACATCCCCTGTCCTTGAACAAGCTGAAGCGAAGACCCTAAAATGCCGATTAGCCACGGCACTCTTTCTCCTATTGCAAAACTTGAATATCGACATTAGAGGTCGGCAAAAGTTGATGCCTATCATAAACACTTCATTTCAGGTCAAGACAAGATGGATGATGATGCACCAAACTCCAAACAAAGCTTAACGTAACTTCAGACAAAACCCTCAAATACCAAAGATGAGAATAAAAATTCATTGAAGACCGAACTCAATTATAAAAATATTGATCCTCGGGTATACTCGAACCTAATTATAAAAGAAGCAAAAAAAGAGTCCTAAGCTTCAGCTGAAGTAGGGCACCTTGCTCAGAGGGAGCTCCTCGCTCGAAAGTTCTCAGCTATAGGCAAGGACTGGGGGCAAAAGCATCTTCTTTAGCTCTCTTCACTTCATCTCCATCTTCATCGTCCTCATCATCGACATCCAGCAAGTTGAAGTCGATGTTTAGGAAAGACATCAAACCCTAGCCTTAAGATCAGCAAGGCCCTGCATGTACGACTCCAAAGCGAACTCCAATTTTATCTTGGTGAACTCTTCAGAAGAGCAAAACAATTCCACGGTGGCAGCCTTTCTTGCTCAAGTTTCTTCTCCCATTGACTGGCTGTCGATAGAAGCCCTTCAGTCAATTGAGCTTCAGCCTAGCTTTGAGCCTGTGTGACCTCGATCTCCATCAACTTCAACTTAGCCTTCAAGGATCGGACCTCCTCTTTAACCTCAAATTGATCTGAGGGGAATCGACATAGGAGGGATTGACTTTGACCGGCCTTCTGGCCGAAGATCAAGAATGCCGAAAATGAGCTTGATGCACTCATCTCCAAAAATTTCTTAAATGAAGTAAAAAAGAAAGAGGTCTACCAAAATTCGACGATCGAGCTGGCCAAGGGACAAAACTTAAATTTGGAGATTGGAGTTTGGCTACAACCGAAGATAATGGAGTTCGACTACACCGAGGATGAATGCATCAACCGACAGCGATCACCAGAGGTTCATCAAAAATCATCCAGAAATCACTTTTCAAGCTTTAAAAGAGAAAAGCGGCAAAGTGGTGGAGGCCCCAGCAACAACGATTGGTTGTTTATAAGGAATAGGATGGATCCGATTTGATGACGATTCAGGATGCCACCGTGGATGAACGCCATTTGGCAGCTCATGATTGACCATTGTCAGCTCAACATGAAAACTCAGATTCGATGATCCAGATCAACTGATTGAGACATCCGTTGCTCAGAGGTAGAAATCTAAGAGGGAGGGTTGAATTGGGTTTTTTAAAAAATTCAGCTAAATTAAATCTTAAGACAAATATGTGCTTTAATCTAAACTAAGATGTGAGGTTGAGATGTAAACAAGATGATTAGCAGTGAATTTAAAAATAAATGATGATAAGTCAGAGTAAAATAAATTTAAGTAAGGATTAAAAGTATGCAAGGTATATAAACGAAGTAATGAGAGCAAGAAAGATAAATTAGAAAGAGCACAATACAAACATACTAAATTTTATAGTGGTTCGGGCAAGCCGCTCCTATGTCCACTCTCCAAGCTTTTTTTGAAAATTTCACTATAATTATCTAACTACAGTGTGTTTGTTTTATCAAACTCACAAACAAATCTAATTGATTTTTTCGGGATCACCAACCACAATCCTACATCGCTAGTTTTCCATGCTCACTAATAATCCAATTGGTTTTAACCCAGGTCAACTAATCAAAATCTTTACAACATCCAATTACGGGCTTGGATTGGCCTAATCTCTAAATTTCTTTTTCTCAAAGAAACTTGTAAAAAAATTATAAAATAATATATGAAATTTAGGCACAAAATAAGAAAACAAAAAGAACTCTTTTAAGGTGTGAGGAAGAGGCTGAATGCTTGACTCTTTTGAAGCTTGAACACTCTTCCTTGAAAGCTGAGAGGATGAAAAAAGTTATTAAAGATCTCTTTTGAATGCTCTCTAAATTTGAAGCCCACACTCCTCTCTTTTCTCTTCCTTTTTTGGATTTACAATGATGCTCACACTTTTAATGATTTTCTTTGATAATCCATTTTTCTACTTTTTCTTTTGATTCTCTATCTTTTAATAGGCTTGACAATGGCTGGAGATTGAGATTAGACCATTGGAGGACTTGAACTAGCCATTGGAGATGAAATAGAGTCGTTGAGGATGAACTAAAACTAACCATTGAAGTCAATCCTATTGCTCAAGTCAACTCGACTGTCTTCGAATCGACTCCTGTCACCTCTGAGTCAACTCGAAATCTTATCGAGTCAGCTCAGCCATAGGATCTGAAAAGCAACTTTCTGTTCTTGAGAAGGAGTCGACTCAGATTCTGCTCGAGTCAACTCGACCCCTGTGCCAATGCTTCTCCTCATGCTAGAGTCGACTCCAATCTTCCTGGGGTCAACTCTAATTCATCTGAAACTTGAAAATCTTCATTTTAAGCTTTCTTTCAGTGAATGGGTCGGCTCTTTTGCTCTGGGATTGACTCTACCAAGTCTAAGATTTGATTTTCTTCTTTAAAACCTTTGACTTGGTGATTTTTGTGGAGATCTTTTCTTTAGATTATTTCTCCATCTTAAGCACCTGAAAAGACCTACAACCACTCTTGAAACACTTGATTAGAATCACAATTGCTCAAAGTTTGACAATCCTCAAAATCAATAATGGGGTCAACAATCTCTCCCTTTTTGATGATGGCAAAACTTTGAGTATACGCACAAAATAAAACTAATATATTTCAATTAACTAGCTAGTATGAATAATGAAGTGAGAATGTACATAAATATAAATGCACACTTCATGAATGCTCCTTATAATCCATATACTTATATTAAAATGTCCATATACTCATATTAAAATAATTTCTCAATTCAAATCAATGAATATTAAGATTTCAAGCATTAAATTTCAAGCAGCAATGAGTATTAAGGTTTCAAGCATATACTCAATATTCCTCTCTCCCTTTTTGACAATATCAAAAAGCTCAAGGGAAGGGCAAGAAAAATCATCAAAATCAATGCTAAATTCAGAATATAAGGATATATCAAATTTTAACTCAAATGAATCATCTCCCTTTGAAGTGCTATCTTTTGATTCAAAATAAGTTTAAAATATATCAATCTTCTTAAAATTAGCTTGAATTCAGAAATTTAAAAGCTTTTCCCTTTTTGAATGAATTTATCTCTATAATTTAGATTTTCAATCAAAATCAGTAATTGCTTTGGACGTGTAAAGAGAATAGTGCTTTCCAAAAGATTCAAACAGTGAAATCAAGCATAACATTTTCTCTAAATTCATTCTTTTCTTTTCTCAAAAGAACTCCATCATTTAAATTTGGAAAAGGTATGTATCGCGAGTGTGTTGAGTAAAGTAAAAAAACTTCTGTTATGTAGTCAGATTTTCGATTATATTTCAAAAAATTTGGAAAAAGTTTCAAATTCAATATTAATTTAAGTTAATTTTCAAGGATAATCAAGTAAATCAAGTTTATAATATTGGCACATGGAAGAACTCAATATCATTTTTAGATCTATAAATGAGTTTTATGGTTGGACTTTGAAATACATTTCTTGGAGTAAAAATGTGTTTCCAATTCAATTCAACTCTCATTCATTTTCAAGAATGATTATACAAACCAAATTTATAAAAGTTTGGTACATGAAAAATTCAGCATTATGTTTAGATTTATACATAAGTTTTAAAATTATTTTAACTCCAATAAGTCATCAAAGATGATTTGGCAATCAAATCAAGTAAATCAAATGAAAAATACATATGAAAGCTCAAATGAGGAAAAGCAACAATACAAAGGTTTGGAAATTTAAGATCAACATTAATTCAATACAAATAATTAAATTTTCAACATAAAATATGAAAATCATTTCTCAAAATGAATTAATATTGTTGGGTATAAAATACCCTCAGCCGAAGTTCTCGACAGGTGGCACCTATCCGGGCTTCTCCAAGATGGGTTTTTCAGTCGTCTATCAGATTGCTCCAAGTACCCTCT
>KE508159.1:0-13006 GCA_000441515.1 Elaeis oleifera | reverse complement strand
AATATTTGTTTTAGCCAATGATTTTTAGATTTCTAACCTTTTTTTTTTATTAGCTAAGATATTCTTTCTTTCAAGATATCTTCTTTTCATTCAATAATTTATTCTTTTATTTTTTAAACTAAGATTTGACCTTTTTAGCTCTTATTTTCAGTCTTAACTTATTGAATCTATCCATTAATTCATTGAAAGCATCAAATAATTCATCAAAGTAAAATTAGAAAAGTTTTCATGATTTACCTGATTCTCTATAGCCATGAGGCAAAGACTTGCATTCTCCTCTTCCTCATCCGAATTTGACATGTCACATCTCTCCATAATCCTAGCATAGCTCTTTTCTTTTCTCTTTTAGGTGCTTGCTAGTGACCTTTCTTTTCTTCATTCTCTTTCTTCTTCATATTTTTCTCCATGAGGAACTTTTTGAATTTCTTATCAAAAGTGCCAAGTCCTCATCTTTATCACTTTCTTCTTTATCTTCATCTTCTTCATTTGACTCATCGCTTTCTTCATATTGTGTGGTGGATTTGAAGGCGATGGTCTTCATCTTCTTTGGTTCTTCTTCTTCTTTTTGAGCCATGTTTAGTTCATGGGTTATGAGTAAACCCATCAACTCTTCAAGGGACAGCTTTGTGAGATCTTTTGCTTCTTGTATGGCCGTCACTTTTGCTTCCCATTCTCTTGGCAAAATCTCAATACCTTGCAAACAAGATCATAGTTAGAATAAGTTTTGCCAAGGCCATTTAAAGTATTTATAATATCAGTAATTTAAAAATATTTTAGAAATTGACTCATATTTTTTATTTAAATATGTCATATTTATGAACAAGTTGATTTTAGACTCTTTTACTTGGCTTGTTCTCTCATGAATCACTTCCAATCTTTCTCAAATTTTTTTGCTGATATACAAGTGGATATTCTATAAAATTCTTATACATCAAGAGAGCAATAAAGAATATTAATGACTTTTGCATTTAATTGTGCCATCTTTTTATCATATTCATCCCAATCCTTTTCGAGCTTGGAAAGAAGAACTCCATTAATATTAATTATGAGTGTGTGTGGTCCTCTAGTTATGATTCTCCACAAATCATAATCTAGAGCTTGTATGAAAATCTTTATTTAATTTCTAAAAAGAATAATTTGTTCCATCAAAAAGGGATGGCCTAGAGGTGGATTGTCCTTCGGTGAATATGAAACCACTTGGGATGGCCATGATCTTTAGCTCTTGACCGTTAAGTCAACAAATAATTATAAAGCACCTACTCTGATACCATTTATTGCCCAGAGGTAGTAACCCAAGAGGAAAGATGAATTGAGTTCTTTTAAAAAATTCAGTTAAATTAAATCTTAAGGCAAATATGTGCTTTAATCTAAACTAAGATGTGAGATTGAGATGTAAACAAGATGATTAGTAACGAATTTAAAATATAAATGATGATAAGCTAGAGTAAAATAAATTTAAGCAAGGATTAAAAGGATGTAAGGTATATAAACGAAGTAATGAGTGCAAGAAAGATAAATTAAAAAGAGCACAACACAAACATACTAAATTTTATAGTGGTTCAGAGCAACTCGCTCCTATGTTCACTCTCCAAGCTTCTCTAGAAAATTCTACTATAATCATCCGACTACAATGTATTTATTTTACCGAGCTCACAAACAAACCTAGTTGATTTTTCGAAATCACCAATCACAACCCTACACCGTTAGTTTTTCGGGCTCACTAACAAACCAATTGGTTTTAACCTAAGTCAACCAATTAAAATCTTTACAATATCTAATTACAGACTTGGACCGGCCTAATCCCTAAGTTTTTTTCCTCCAAAGAAACTTATAAAGAAATTACAAAACAATATATGAAAATTTAGACACAAAACAGGAAAACATAAAAAACTCTTTTGAGGCGTGAGGAAGAGGCTACATGCTTAGCTCTTTTGAAGTTTGAACACTCTTCCTTAAGGGCTGAGAGGATGAAGAAAAATTTTTGAAGATCTCTCTTGAATGCTCTCTAAATTTGAAGCCCACACTCCTCTCTTTTCTCTTCTTTTTTTGGATTTACAGAGAAGCTCACACTTTTAATGATTTTTCTTTGATAATCCATTTTTTTATTTTTATTTTTTTAATTCTCCATCTTCTAATAGGCTTGATAATAGTTGAAGATTGAGATTAAACTATTGGAGGGCTTGAACTAACCGTTGGAGATGAAATAGAGCTATTGGGGATGAACTGAAATTAGCCGTTAAAGTCTGTCCCATGGCTCGAGTCGACTCAGTTGTCTTCGAGTCGACTCCTGTCACTCTCGAGTCGACTCAAAATCCTGTTGAATCGACTCAGCCACAGGATCTAAAAAATAACTTTCTATTCCTGAGAAGGAGTCGATTCGGATTCTGCTCGAGTTGACTCGGCCCTCGTGCCAGTGCTTCTCTCGTGTCAGAGTCGATTCTAATTTTCTTGGGATCGACTCCAATTTATCTGAAACTTAAAATATTTATTTTAAGCTTTCTTTCAGCGAATGGATCAGTTTTTTTTGCTCTGGAGTCGACTCTACCAAGTCTAAGATCTGATTTTTCTTCTTTGAAATTTTTGACTTAGATGACTTTTGTAGAGATTTTTTCTTCGAATTATTTCTTTACCTTAAACATCTGAAAAGATCTACAACCACTCTTGAAACACTTGATTAGAATCAAAAGCTTCAGATTCCTGATCAGCAATTGCCATAGATGGACTGACCTTCTTACACGTCACCTTAATCGGGGTCCTTGTAATATCGGCATCCTGTACTTCGGCATTGCAGCATTTCGGCAGACTAGGAACCACCCATTGCCCTTTGAACCAGGACTAGGTCACGACAAGAATTGACCATAGAAGATGCCAAACCATCATGCTGCTGAGATTGGAATGCTCCATCAGCACCAACTAATCGCCCTTGGTTTATCAGAGTCCAACGAGATCAAATCCATTGAAGGCGGCTTCTGAAGTAGGCCTTGCAGCACCTGGGCTACGAGCCCGTTTTGACTCATTAGAAGCCATCTCGACCATGCAAGAATCCACCGGTTCTACACCATCTCCAACCTCCCGATTTCCTCCCATTGTGATCGACTGATGATTCGGTTCAGAGAGCAGCTGAAAACTGAATCCAGAAGCCGCGACGAGCCACCTTCGACAGTTTCTCCCAACCGTCTGACCTCATAGGAAAACTCGGAAAGCTCACACGAACTCGGCCGGGTTGGCGAGCCACTCGAACAGGAAACTCGATCGGCGTCCTCTCCGTTTGATGCAGCATCGATGACTAGGTAACCTCAGCCTGGTTGAAATCATCCACGAACCAAATGGCGACCGTCGACAAGTATCCCTTTCGCCTGGAGCACTCGATGACTCTTGATGTTTGCCGGAGTTCTCTGCCGCCGCCATCTGAACGAAGTTCTCCGACTGCAAGGGCCTCGCATCCGCTCTCGCCGATGGCTCCAAATCAGGATTTCCCAAAAAAAAAAGGAAAACCCTTCGTTGACCCTCGGATCGAAACACCTGGCTTCAAGAAATCCATAGGGTCGATCTCCACTTTGATTCTTGCAAAGCCAAATTTTTGGAGATTACCAGTGAAACCATCAATTCCCACAGGTTTCCCAGCCACTGATGCAATGGAAAGTATCATTTCCTTCTTCCAAAACTCCATCGGCAGCTGCGGCAGCCGGATCCAAATCACCGTCTTCTTCACCAAGTTCACCCCTGGGATAAAATCCGGGATCCATGGAAGATGGAACCATCGCCAGCAATTGTTCTGCAACCTTCCATGAACCACTGGAGAGTACCGTCTCTTTCTCCTTCTCTGATGAAAACCAAGAATATTATGGTCATCAGCAATGGAAAACACTTCAATATCCGTTTGCAATTTGTGTTTCCCTTTCAATTCCCGAGCAATCCAATCGACCAAGGCATCTAGTGATCACCGCCGCAGTCTCCCATTCTTCCTTGAAGTAGCCAGCTGATCAGTCGGAAATTCTAAACATCCGTAAATACTTTGAGGATTCTCCATCTCTTCCTCAGATAACATTGGAGGATTCCATGGCGTCTGCCGGGCTGACCCCCACCACATTCGCCTATAATTGACCTTGCTCCGTCGCCTCATGAGGATCGCGACCATCACAAGCAACGGGAGTCTCCTTCGTACCACGTTCTGCCAATGCCACCGGAGGAGCATGAAATTTGATGCACTGCCCCAGAGAGCGACTCTTTTCGCCAACTGGCGCCGCTATTCCTCTCTTTTCTCTCCGTTAATTTTCAAACATACATAATTGCAAAGGCAAATGCGCCACAAGATTCCCGTTCTTTATGCTTGCCGGGCGCCAAACAGGTGGTTTTTCCCCACAAATAAATTCCAAAATAAGTAATAAGCAAGAGATTTATTCAACGATTACCACATTTTATTCACCTATACTCGGCATAATTTTACTTTTGATTAATGGGTAACTAACCGTAGAATTGAATCAATTAAATAAATCTATTCGGCTGGGAGGGTCAAATAATAACTTTATTCTGCTTCTGAGATAGCTCTAATCCATCTCCAACTGCAAAAATACTTACTACTATTCATTTATTCCAAATAATCCAAGCTATTCAAAGGTTTATGCAGAATCTCCAACCAAATATAATTACATATTATTATTATTATAAAACAGATAAAGTTGACAGTGAGAATTACTGAAAAATAAATATATTCAAATTTCCTTTTCAGATTTTCATATGCTTTAACCAAACGCTCAATAACTTCAACCATAGAGAATTAAGCTTTTCAAAAGATTTAATCAGGTGATTTCTAGCATTTATTCATCTCCCTGCATCATTAAACACTATCATCATATCTATGTTTTAGATGTGAGACAAGTACATGTATTAGCTCTAGGGATAAGCCAACCCGTCAGACATTAACCATACTAAACTGACCGTATTCAGATGCTCAACAAAAGTTTCATATAATCCAGCTAAAACTTCGTCCGTAACAGTTAGTTCACAAGATGGGGGCCGCTACTTTTGAATGGGAGAACACAGGAGTAAGTAACATACTTGACACTATCCAGAAGCACAACAACAAAGATTCGAGAAAGAGACTTCGGTGAGATCTTGGCATCGCCATCCCCATCACCAGCCTCCCTAGGATCAGCCAGCACAGAGACCACCATCGAAGTAACATATTTGTTATCATGCAAGTTGCTGCTTTCAGAAGGCTCCGCAAAACGTTCTGTATCATTGAGAGTAGTTCCAGGGAGTGGAATTGGCTCAGGATACATTACCCTCCTATTCTTCATCTTCCTTGGATAAGCAGATGGAGGAAGCTTCTCGGTAGCATTAGCAACAGAAGTATTAATAATTTTTGTGGCAGGAATGATGCCACCTGGAGCAGAGGCTGGTGAGACATCGAACTGGAATACTTCAGTGCACATGCCAGAACTTAGAATTGGACCTGCCAAAAGATACAGTCACGACATTAAGAACTCTGGCAAGTTACCGCAATATCATATACATGAGCAGCAGTATGCTAGTCAAAAATAAAATTCAACAGCAGGGTAGTCTCCCCATGAAGCAATCAAGTTTTTCAAATACATCATTCACAATGGGAATGCAATGAAGCCTACAAATTAACTATATTTTTCAGGACAAAATAAAAGCCTGCACATGCATCCATACATGCGGGGACATGAACATATGTGGCACAGACATGGTATGTCTACATGTGAAAGTGTATGAAGCAGGCAAGGGTCTGGGAACATAGTTCTGGGTATGTGCGTGCTTTTGCAAGAGAGCATCCGTGTGTCTGTACATATGCATGTACACATCTATCTGTAATGTCTGTTTGCATGCAGATATTTGCCTCCGTGAGGTCATGTTTAATATCTCCAACAGAAAAGGGAGCCATGATAATACTAAATACAAAGACAGAGACAATGCTAAATGTGCTTAATTGTGGTCATGTTGCATCAACTAAACTAGATGGACTGATTTACCACCTGAACTACTCATATTTGATAATTTAAATATAATGCTCTACATGGATTTAGATAGATGACCACGATAAGTTGAAAAACATGAAATGCTCAAGTCTAAGATTATTTGTTAGATCTTCTCGAAACGATGAAGAATTTTAATGTAATACATATCAAGCTTCAGAATTGATGAATAAAGTTCTGAACTACATGAATAGATTGACAATAAGCATATAATTAGCATAGTTTATAAAGTTTTGAACTACATGAATACATGTCTCAGTACAATTTTTCAGCCAATTTTGGGAATCCTTTATGTACTGAACATGTTTAAGGTAACAAATACTCCAACAGATTATATTCTTAAGTAATATCAGCATATGCATATCAACAGCACAATTACATAATTGACTTCCAATATTCATATCCTGAAGGAATTTGAAAATATGAACTTACTTCATAATTTATGAATTAGTAACAAAACTTTGTATAATAATCTATAAGCGAGACCTTACAGAACCTATCTATTTTCCCAGGAATAAACAAAATCAACAATAATGTAAACCTTATCCTCAGGTAAGAACCATTAATAACTTTGCTATAAACAATTTTGGAACATGCAGTACAATCGTCTGTTTAGAATTTAATATTATGCCATGATCATCTATTTAATCTTAAAGAACTTTTTAATACTTTTATTGGCTAAACAATGAAACCAATTAAATACATCCTACATATTGGATTGCACTTCAATTCTTAGGAATATGCTGGTTGACACCAACACTCAAATTCATATCCCAGGAGCTCAGAAAATTTCCATTTATAATTGCCTAGGTGGATATCAAAGTAGAAAGAATCACACTTCAATCACACCATGTGTTGCATCAAATACTGGTCACTGATATTTGTAGGATACTTGTCAAATACCTTCCTCCCCCCCCCCCCCCTCCTCTCTATCTCTCTCTCTCCGAATCTTGACCTTTTAATGGTGGCATGTTAATTTTAGAGTTTATTATGTCAATTGTATTGCATAAAGTATACATTGTGGATTATAGATTTAAATGACGACCAAATGATGGTGCTTATGGATGTTGATGTATAAACTATGGACTATGTTATGAAAACCATAATCCTTTTAGATGATTTTAACATATATAATTAAATATCTCTATTTAGTGTCCAAGACATGCTGTATTAAATTTTTCAAGAGTTGCTGTATCAATGCATCCATGTCGTGGTATCTGCATCCTATATCCATATCTACTGGCTAATCAAAGAACATTTACAGCAATTCTTATTGAGGATAAACTAACACCAAAATGAGGATGTGGCAGACTTGTAGTTACCTCAGAAGCATTTCTTCACTCAACTCCAATTGAAAAAACAAATTAACAGTAGAATTCAGTTTGGAAATATATGAGGTACTGCTACCAACACATTTGAAGGTTTAGCAGCCTCCTTCAAGGAGGCTTCCACTTCCTAAACTAATTTACTCAATGTGCAATCCCATTGCAGGAAGATTATAAATGATGATGATCAGTGTCACACATGCAAAAGCAGCTAGAAGCATCCACCAAAAGGTTCCAAACCAGGAACACTAATAGTTAACCAAGGGCACCGCAATGTATATATGGTCCAATGATTGTTCCACATCATCACAAAGCATCATGTAAGTCCTCATGCATAAAAAATATTTACTAAAGGCAGTGTAATTAAAAATGAAACTAAACTTCTCATGAGGTAATCCATTCCATACAAGATGCAGACATTAGTTACAACCAAGGGAAACTTACTAAGGAATAGAATATGGACCTCTCAAAAGAATAAAAAAAGAATGAAGGACACCTATAATTTGGAAGCAAATCTGCTTATCACTTCTCATTTATAAGCACTCACCAACTTCTAAATTCATAGATAGCCCTCTCAACTGCGGAAGATATTTTACATTGATTATCTTCATATATTGTACATCATTCAACAAAAAACTAATCCAATTACACTTTCGATCATCTATGTCAATATCTCAATTATTATATAAAATCATCAAACTGGATGATGATCTCTCAACTCTGATGCCCCACATGCCTGAATCCTCATCCTTAACCTTTGTGATACTATAATTTCAGCATTTTCTTCCGAAAAGCTTATTTCTATTGTCTTAAATAAGTGTATGCACACACACTAACCCCCACCGCTCCGTAGAAACACCCCACCAAGAAATAAGAGAAAATAAACAAGGGGAGGGTAAAAAACATCATTCTCATCATCCTAAACTAATAAGAGAACACCATTTTTGGACTTAATTTGCTTCATCGTATAAATAAAGAAACCCTCTATTCCTTGGGGATTTGATGTAAAAGATTACACATAGCCCACCTTTCCTCCTTGTTCACCATCACTTCTGCTTTAATACATAAATAAACTCTCATGAATAGTACATAGATAAACTCTTATGAACCACATTTCATGGTTGCAGAAGCAAGAAAGAGAAGGACCTCAGTTGCACAAACATCCTATTTTGGTGTCATGTCCTCCCAATAACTCACTCAACTCCTAGTACCAAAAACTTGTAAGCTTTCTAATACTCATACCATTAGCTATCCTTAGTGTAATTTAATCCAAATCAAACAAGTAATTTGCGGCTACATAATTCGCATCACTAAATCTAAAACAAATAACCTTGTCAATAAAATGCTATCAAAGTACCATTTAGAATTGCATGTCAAGAATATCAACATTTTATTTAAGTACATTGCCTCCTCATTCCAGCACCCAAAACTGCCCTTGTTTAATACAAGGTAATGCCAGTTACCATGTAATATATCACACTCTAAGTAACCAACACCCATTGCTTTTTGCAATTTCTCTAGACTGTACATGCATGGCAAGCTGATAGAAGAACTCTAGCTAAGTTATAGCAAGAATTATCAACAATGCAAACACAACCTAACCATGTATTCCCTCAAATCATATCTTCAAAGGTATCCCCACCAAAAATTTATCCTTCTTATGCAAAGACTCACTAAATAGCTTCTAAAGCCTCATGACCAGATGAAAATAGACATCATTAGGTGTCGAATAAAGATGACAAAATGAAAATTGGACAAGCATTACAAGTTCTACAAATGCAGCAATGCCAGACAAGCATATGCATAAACAAGCAGCTACCATGCCTACCTGCCATTCCTTCACGGAACCATTGTTGCAAAGGCCCATCAACTGGAATTGACTTTGAATTGTCCCCAAATAGATCTTCGGAATCAGAAGCAAGTGCTCTCTGATGTTCAGCTGAGCTCCTATATGAGTTAGAATGTCGATCCACCTCCCTTCCACTTTTAGGAAGGGCCAAAACCGAAGCCACATTATTAGGGATAGCCAGACCAGTCTCTTTACCTTCTTTAGCTGATGATTGCTTCGCCTGGTCTATAGATTTTGTTTGTGCCATGGCCTTCTCGCTAGCAAGAACAGAATGGATTATCAAATTTCCATTAATCTTCACATGCTTTCCATTTCTTGGAACATACAGCAATGCAGGAAGAGTCTCGCTCGAGTTCAGTTTCATTTTGAAGACAGACCCATCCGCTCCAGTCTCGCATCTCCTACCAGCGCACCTACCAATGCCTCCTTCACCAAAACTCATTTTTCCATTATGTAATCCAATTTCATCAGTGCTATTCAGACCCTACCATGGCCACTGACACTCAAAATTCTACCTTTAGATTGTCCAAAGATCCCACCTTTCACGGCAGCTAATCCACCAGATACTTCATCTCTACGCCCTCCAAACCCAAGATTTACTCCTGGAACTACACTTCTGAAAAACAGCATAACCAACAACAGCCCCAAAAGGCTCACGCTCGCAACCTTCTTGGTCTTGCTCTCGTTCTTCTTGCTCTCAGATTTCTTGGCCCTCGGAGCTGAGGTGGCTGCTGGGGCTTTAGTTAGGTATAGGAACCAAAGGAACCTGAGACCCTTGGGGCCTCAGGGCATACCCTGGGATCCACGGGAAGTGCATGGGCACTATCGGTGGAGGAGGGTAAACAACCGGCGGAGCGCAATTCCCGCCGCTTCCACCCAATTGTTGCCGTAAGCTCGCATTCTCTGCCATGATGTACGAGATCTTGGTGTTCAATTCATGGATCGTGGAGTGCATGGACTTTACCTTTTCCTCCAGCTCCTCAACGTAATGCTTCTTCCGCAGCCTCGATAGCTGGGCGCTCTCCCGGTTCCTCATCAGCCTCGCCCTCCTCTTCTCATCCTCCTCCTCACTCCCCGCATTAAAAACACCCGCGGAGTTCCCCTCCTCAGACCGCCGATACTTGCTGCTCCTAGGGTTAGGGTTAGAATTAGTGTGAGCGCATCCGTCCTCTCTGTCCGTCTTCCTCTTGAGGTTCCACCCGCTCTTCTCTTCCTCCAACTTCGCCTCCTGACTGGTGACACCGGAAGAGTTGCCGGAATCGGGGGAGGAGGGGCCACTATTCCGGGAAAGATCGGAGCTTTGATGGGGATAGGAGGAGAAGGAGCTGGATCCGTCGTTGGCATTGGGCCCCGGGGATCCATCGCTGGAAGGAGGGAACGGCTGGTCCTCCGGCGACTGGAGCAGATCCTCGATGGGGAAATCGATGCTGATGTCGAAGTCGTCGAAAAGGAATCGGCGTCCAAGTCGGCGGGAGGGAAGATCGTCGAGAGAGAGGTCGGGATCGAATAATGGCCCATTAGAGGCATGGATCGAGGAGGGATTGGGATCGAGGAGGGAAGGATCCGCCATGGCTTGGGGTTCAGCGAGAAAAAGGAGGAGATTTAGTTGGGTTTAGGAGGAAGTTGAACGGAAAGAGTCCGCTTTCGGTTGACGTGCGTTGTACGCACGACGCCGATTCGTGAACCGTCCTGGTTTGGCTTTTATTGGCTCCATTCCCCTTTTGGTTAACAGCGTGCAAAGGTTGGACCACCGTTCCATGCATCCAAACGAATTCCGTCGAGGCACGGGATGGTTGGATCTGGAAATCTGACTGGTGGTGAAAAGTATGGATTCCCCCTTGGAATCTCTAATCTACCGTATCAGAAGAAGTCTACACAGATATACACTGCATGGTAGAAAACTGGCATGCATAGTATAATTTTCCAAAATAAAAAGATAAATATAATTGACTATAAAATATACTTACTAATAATAAAATATGAAATGGTTGAAATAATTAAACAAAAGGCTAAAAGAACATATAAGTTAACAAAAAAAAAAAGATAAAAAAATTTGACGGCAATATATTTGATTATATGAAGTTTTTAGATACATATACTTTTCATTTTAAATAGGCTGAAGGGAGAAAAGATACCATTTGGAAGGAGGTCGATGAAAAGCTAAAGGAAAGAAGTCGTAGGTGTGATAAAAAAAGATTTGATGTGTAGGTTCAATCATATCTGTTGGGTATAAAATACTCTCAGTCGAAGTTCGTATCTGGAGTGACCCTCCCGAGACTCTTTCGACTTCTGACCCTGGGCGACACATTTTTAGACTTCTTCGGCGGCCGAGCTTCCACAGTGCTCCCAAGCCTCGTTGGCGAATGAGCTTCTACGATGCCCACTACAAGTGTCGACCGACCTCCTCCGACGAACGAACTCCTACCACACCCTCCGGGCTTTTCGAAGATAAGATGGGCTTTTTCAGTTGTCTATCAGGCTGCTCCAAGTGCTCTCCGGGTTCCACTACCGGCCGACCTTCTACAGTGTTCGACCGTTCTCCGGACCTCCTTCAGATCTTTTCCAGCCACGATCGACTCCAATCCGAACTCCTTCCAGAACTTCGATAGTGGCCGAACTTCCCCAACGCCAAATCTCTACGACGGTCGACCGCCTCCTGGACTCCGTCCGGACTCCTACGGGAGCCGGACTTCGTCTCCAAATTTCTACGGCAGGAAGGTTCCACCCGAGCTCCTACAGGAGACGGTCCACCGCCCGAACTCCTATGGGAGCCGAACTCCAATTGCAGGTAAACTTCTTCCGGACTCCTACGGGAGCCGGACCTCTATCTCGAATTTCCATTTCAGGTATACTTTCTCCGAGCTCCTACAGGAGACGGTCCACTGCCCCGAACTTCTACTGCAGGCAGGCTTCTTCCGGACTCCTACGGGAGCCGGACCTCTTCCCCGAATCTCTATTGCAGGTAGACATCGTCCGAGTTCCGACAAAGCCTGAACACTCCGAGCTCCCACCAAGAGTGGTCTGCCCCGAGCTCCCGCCGCGAGCGGACTACCCTGAGCTCCTATGGGAGCCAAACGATCTACTCCGAACTTGTCACGCCCCGACCCGAGATTGTGAATCGAGGGTCATGGCAACCGCCACACACTAATAGAAAATTCTTCCCATAAGCATGCAAGGCATCTTATCATGCTATCTTCAAACAACAGCGGAATAATTAGACAATAATTTAAAATTCAAAACATAACGACCTAAATTTCTTCTTTAATATCTCAACAAATTCAAACATGATTCATAGGCCTTACATCAAATTCAATAAGACTTTCAATCTAAATAAAGTATAGGATTCTGCTTCTGATCACTTTCCATTCATATCTTGTATCATCTTAATTCCTCAACATCTGTAAAAACAGTAAAATAGGAGGTAATGAGCTAGACAGCCCAGTAAGCAATGATCACTTTTCAACAGATTTCATTAGGCATTTAAGTAAATAATCATTTATAGAAAATAAGCATATCGAGTTCATCAATTCGAAATCAATTTCCAATTATGCAACATAATTCATGCTAAATTCATTCTTTTTTGAAAATTCAAGTTTCTTTCGAGATTTCAATTTCTTTCATTCTTCAATCTTTTTCGTCAACCATGAGCTATGACCACATTTTTCTGTGGCAGGGTCATAATACCGCGTATCTGCTTGCGGTAGGCTGCGAATCATCTGGCAGCAAAGTCCTTCGGAACCGCTGGTCTTACTGGCGGTTTGTCGCTGGTCTGCTGGCGACATGTCGCTGGTCTGCTGGCGACATAAACCCTCAGGACAATCAATTGCCAACGT
>KE508156.1:52341-64646 GCA_000441515.1 Elaeis oleifera | reverse complement strand
ATCCTCATTGTTCTGATCGAGTTCAACTGGATCACCATCTCGAATCAAAAAATCATAGTATTTATCTGGTTGACATGGTACTCTACTGGATCTTCTTAAAAATATTTCTACAACAGGTTCTGGATTTGATCAGATCAAGTCTAACTCAATGGGTTTACTAAATTATGTCGGTTCTTTTACCGATCGAACTTCATCAAGTTCAATATTTGATGCATTAGTTCCTTCTTCAAGGAACTCCTTTTCTAGAAAGACTATCCTATTACTGACGAACACCTTATGTTCGTCAGCAAAGTAGAAGTGATACCTCTTGGTCTCTTTTGGATATCCTACAAATAGACATTTGGCAGATCTAGGTCTAAGCTTATCAATTTTCAGATGTTTGACATAAGTCGGATATCTCCAAATCCTAAGGTGAGAGAGTGCTGGCTTACGTCCTGTCCATATCTCATATGGTGTTTTACTTATAAACTTACTTAAAATTTTATTTAAAATATAATAAGCCGACTCAAGTGTATATCCTCAAATGAGATCGACAGACTTGCAAAGCCCATCATGGATCGAACCATGTCTAACAGGGTTCGATTCTTCCTTTCCAATACACTATTATGCTGTGATATTCCAGGAGGAGTCCATTGTAAGAGAATCTCATTCTCTTCTAACTATGTCAGAAACTCACTGGAGAGATATTCTCCTCCTCGAATAGACCGAAGAGTTTTAATACTCTTTTCAGTTTAATTTTCTACTTCATTACGAAATCATTTGAATATTTTAAATGATTCTGACTTATGCGTCATTAAGTAGACGTGTGCATACCTTGATAGATCATTTGTAAAAGTAATGAAATAATAATATCCACTTCTGACACCGATGTTCATCGATCCACATGCATCAGTATGTATGAGACTTAGAACTTCACTAGCTCGCCCATCTTTTCAATAAAAGGTGACTTGATCATTTTCTCAAGAAGATAGGACTCACGGTTGGAAGTGATTCACAATCACTAACTTTGAGAATTTCCTCTTGTGTCAACCTATTTGTTCTGTTCTTGTTAACATGACCTAACCTACAGTGCCAAAGAGATATCGGGGATATTACTAATTCTAGGGCATTTGCTGGACGTGTACATTACACTAACAGGTTGTGATAATATGTAAATACCATTATTCAACTGTCCATTCATTACATTAACACCATTCATAATAATATTAAATTATTTTTTTTATTAAATTTTATAACCGTTCATGGCCAAGAGGCCTACAGAAATAATGTTCCATAAAAAGGAAGGACAAAAGTGATATTCACTAAGATCAATTGTATTCGACTTGAATACAAGCTTAATAATTCCTAATGCTAGAACTGGAACTGATCTTCTATTTTCAATATTGAGAAATTTTTTGTCTTCTTCAAATCTCCTACTGACCTATAGACCCTGCAACGAATTGCAAATATTAAAAAGACTTTTGATATCTAATACCCAGGTAGTAGAATCACAAATTGAGAAATTACAAGGTGTTATCATATAATTACCTTGTGTAACAATAACTTGCTTCTTTCTCGACCTGTTTGGATCCAAAGAGATAATGTACTGAGGATAATTTTTCTTTCAGTGCCCACTTCTTCTTCCAATTGAAGCATTCCACCTGACTCTGCTCGGACTTGGATTTCTTGGTCTGACTAGATTTGGGTGCCCCAGCACTTTGCACCCTTTTCTTATTCTTCTTATTCTTCTTCCCTTTCTTAAAGGGTCGATGTCCAGAAGAAGACCCTCCCACTACATTCACTGACTCCTTTTAGAGCTGGTGATCCTTCTCAAAGTTCTGCAGCAATCTCAGCAAATCGTGGTAATTGACCGCAGGCTTTGTCATTCGAAAATGAGTAAGAAAAGGCAGGTAGGACTTGGGCAGAGAGTTCAGAATGGCATCTTTCTCCAACTACTCATATAGGGAAAAGCCAAGCTTACTTAAATGCTCAATCATTTCGATCATGTACAATACATGATCGGTGACTGATGCTCCTTCCCTCATTCGAGCATTGAAGATGGCACAACTAGTCTTGTACCTCTCAATATCGTCGGATGTGCTAAAAGACTCGTTCAACATTTATAACATATCCTATGGCTGAGCATTCTTGAAATGATGGCTGAACTCATCATTTATTGCCGCCAACATAATGCAATGAACCATAGTTCGATCGTTGAGTCACTTCTGATAAGTTTCTCTGATCGTGCTACGTGCATTCAGAGCTGCCTCCTCGGGTGTCGGATCTGTTAATACATATAAGATCCGTTCATGCTCTAGGACTATTTTGAGTTTTCGATACCAGCTATCAAAATTTGGTCCCATCAATTTATCACTATCTAATAGTGATCGAAGCGATAAGGTGGTGGCCATAACTACAAAAGAAAATCAAAACCTAATTAGTATATAAATTGATTAAACCTAAAGATATGATTTTAATCTAAAGGTTCTCCCACTATTTTATTCGAATGATAGCCTTTACCTTTAATTCAAAGAATTACATTAATTTCTTAGTGGGTACTAGAATCTACATAGACTGTACATGGGTCCGAGTGTGGCTCGACCAACCCTTGTGCACCCATGGGTAGGTTTGTAACCAATTATTTCATCAAATAATTTCTAGCATTCAATTTTGCCCCAGACACCTCTTCAGCAAACGTGTGGCACCTCCACTAAAAGTTTGGTTAGGTCCAACTATTAACATGCCAGAATTTAGTACATTTGACAAACGAGTAATCAGGCCCAAGTGTGGCTCGACCAACCTGACCATCATCAGAAAGACACAACTAAATCTACATATTATGAATGATAATTCCGACAGTCAGATGAGCACCAGACGTGTGGTGCCTCCAATGATCATCTAAACTATTGGACTCATTATCATTTAACTTAATGGGAGGCTATGATCTAATTATCACCATAACTATTTATTTAGGGATCTAATAATTTTAGAGGATTTAATTGGTTAAATTGAGAGATGAAAAAAATTTGACTAGTTAATCTTAATCCTTCCACTGACTTCATCAAGTCAGATTAAAGAAGATTAGGCATAAGCTGGTCCAGGCAACCAGTCATGAATCCTCCTACTGACTTCATCAAGTCATAAAGAGGACTCAAGATAAGTTGAACTAGGGACACCTAAATCAGTCATACTGATTTCCTAGTTAGCATGGGTCAACCCCAATCATTAAGTGATCTAATTAAATATGATTCACCATGTTAGCCAGGTAAGTGAGATCGGTGGGAGGGATATGCCATTAACTCAATATAGATTCAATCTATGCGAATAGCTCCCAATTAATGACCTTCGATTAAAGCTGCCATACTTACCTTAAATACCAACTGGTTAGTCATTTTCAATTTGATCAACTTATAGACTTGGGTTCGACTACGGAGTCACGATCAAAGTCCATATTGGTCTAATCAAAGATATGAACTTAACCAACTATAACTATTAAAATTGATCAAGAGAAAAAATTGATCCAATCAGAATTAACTTTAATTAGATTATATCAATTACTAACATGATCCATTATTAATGATTTCTATCCCTAGGTCTAACCCAGTTAAATGGACTTGACTCGACCTAACCCATTAACCCATGAATTATGAATTAATATTTTAGATCTTTGATTCTCAAATCTAGATCGTTTAATTCTCAATTAAGTTTTGGACTGACATGAGTTCAGATTCGATGTTTGAAAATAATTTTAATTTATAAATATTTTACAATCAATCATCTAATGATCAAAATACTAAGTTTAGATCTAATATAAATATATTTCAGATCTAAATAAATTTAAATTTTTTTATTGTTCATCATCATGAAAAATATCGTGCAGCACCCCTACACGCCATAGGAGATCCCATCGAATGGGCAAATAGGGTTGTGATACCCTAATTTCTCCTATGATCGGATGGCTATGAGAATCTATCCAATCAGATTACTACATTGCTCAGATACTAAATTAATTATTTAGATTTAATCTAAATAATTAAATTAATTATATGCATGAATAAATTTATGTTATAAGCAACCTGGCTCTGATACCACTAAAAGATCACGCATGGGTTTCATGCATGCATTTCAAAATTTTTAACGAAAGAATATTAGATTAAACTATTTAATCTATAATATATGTATAAGATATGATCTTAAAACTCTTATAAATAGATTTATAATATGAATTTATATGCATAAAAATTTGAATCTAATATTATAAGCATTTGAATAACAACAACAATTAGTGATAGATCTAATCTACCACTTTTAAGGTTTCAAACCCAATCCTGAGCATGGGTAGTCGATCTTCATAATTAAGAATATAGATATGAAAGTTCTCTCTGATTGTTCATAGCCGCACAAGCATCTGACCTCTACGGATGGTCCACATGAAGTCCTTGGACTGATCAGCCCTCTGTGGGAGTGCTAGCTCATGTAGTCGGCTTCTGATGGTAGATCTGATTTGATCTCTTCCTTCGATCATCTCGAATCTTTTTGATATCGAAGATAGATCAGAGAGAATATTAGATGGTGGAGAAAATATGATGAAGACTCTCTTCTCTTTGCTTTTTCTCTCACCCAAAATCCTAGAACAATTCTAGGTCGCTCACCCAAGAGGAGATCGGTCTCCTCTTTTGTTCATGCCAAAGAAGAAGGAAACCCACCCAAAGTTCATATCTCAAGGAAGAATTTTTGACCCTCTTTCTCTCTAGTATCTCATGGTGAAAAGCTCTCTTAATTTGGCACACAAAATTATGACCCTTTTATGGTTGTCGCACAAACTAGATAAGACAGATAAGGACTGGAGTTTGTTGCAATTTAAACCATTTTAAATTTTAATTTGACTCTAACTTTTTTTCACCCTTATCTGACTTAAAGAAGGACTTACCAAAAAAAACTACATATGAAAAACCATCAGAAAGACTTCTTTTTCTCGCACACAATGAGCCCCTTCAAAAATAGCCAACGTGTGGAAAGATATGGATAAGATTTTAAGTTGAAATTCAAACCATTTTGAATTCAAATCAAAATAAATCAATTCTTATCCTTAATGGGAAACAAAGAAGGATAATTTTTTAATTTGCTCATATACAAATTAATTTTGTATGGTCAGAAAAGATGTGAGATAATTTGGATGGTGCAAGGGAGAGAGTCCGACTCATTTGGGACTCTAGGATTTAACCAATTGGATTTCTTTCAAATCCAATCCAATTAGATTTAAATAAAATATGATAAATCTAATCTAATTAGGCTCCTATAATTTTAATTAAATATGATCAAATCAATAAATTAATTGAGCCATAGATCCGATCAAATCAGGATCATTTCTCCCTTACCGATTAGGTCATCTCATAACCTAATCAGACTTGACCTGATTGAATCCAATTCAATCAAACTTGATCTAGACTTTAATGCTCAATCAAATTAAGCTAATTAGTGATCTAATCACTAATTAATCTTCAATTAATAATAGAGTCTAAGTCTAGTGGGACTCTTCAGTAGAGTTCCTATCCAATGGGACTCTTCACCAGAGTCCCCATTCATTAGGACTCTTCAGATTAGCTATGTGATTGGAGAAAAATTTCTAATATGTGTGACCCCATAGGTTTGAACCTAAGTGGGTAGTATAGGAACTAATTTCTATACTAATCAGAGTAACCATCTAGCAATGGTACCCGACGTCTGGATAGGCCGAATGTATGCAAAGCAACACTTAAGAACCTATTTGGATATAGTTACCATATAATTCATCCCTTTGACCCTTGATGCTAGGATGATTTAGAGTTTAAATTATCAATTCTTAATAGTACATCCATTATATATCTCAACCTAATAAATCCTGTGACTCCTTACAAGGATTGTTCTGTCTAAGGTCTTACTAAATTGAAATGCAAAGCATTCTCTCCAATCTCTTGGAGTGGTCAATTTCATCTTGACTCATGTATCGACTTCACAAGTATTTGACTATGCTCAAAAATTTTTCGATCCTGAATTAAAATTCGGATAGTCCGGCACCAAACATAGTGAGTTGCTTGCAAGTCACCGTGGTGATCTCAGGTCGGAGGACATTTATACCCATATCCCTTCGGAGTGACTCTTGACAGTAGAGTGCTTTGAAGTTGGTCACGTTCAGTGAAATGTACTCCTACATTTCACCTATATGCCATACCAGCATCTCCACGCTCTTTGATTAAGAGGACGACCAACGATATATGGCACACAACGACCTACACTTAATATGTCTATCATCATAGTAATAGCATATCATTTGATCGCGAACTCATTTAAGGACTAAACGATAAATCTTCTTTTATCGATTTAAAAGTCTTAAGGACTTTCATTATAATACAGACGCTCGATATACAAAATATACAAGCTAATGATAAAATTACTAATAATATTTATTAATTAATTCATATATAATTATATCAAATAGCATAACCGTCAACAAGGTGATGATTGGTTTTGGGACACATTTTCCAACAATTAGGACTCATATAAGGTGGCTGATTTGGTTTAAATAGGATTCAAACCTCTTCTCTATTTAAAGGACTCTCCCCTAAGAGTTAATCATCAAATTTTAGCAAGCTACCAGCCACCCAAACAGCCCCGCACCCTCCTCTCTTCTCCTTTTGGTTCACACATCTAAGAAGGCTTGGATGCCCATCATCTTCCAATGCCCAAGGAGCTTGGGAGGCATCTCTTCCTTGCTGATTTTTAGAATCTGATTGCATCAAGATCAAGAGAAGAAAAAAAAAGGAGAAGATCAAGGGGATCACAAGATCCAGATTTGGTTCAGATTCGTAGGGAGATCATTCTTGGAGAAGAAAGATCTACATCAAAGAGGGCTGATCCAGGCTGATCCTGAGTGAATATCCATAGAAGCCATATGCTTGTGTGGCTAAGGGAGAACCCATCTTCTTTCAGATCTAGATTCAAAAAAAAGATTTGTGAAACAGGTCTATGATCCGATCACATATTTAATTTCAGCATAAAATCAGCATGTGTTAATTTCAGCATATAAAGTAAATCCTTGTGTGCTTTGTTCTTATGCACGCATGTTATAGATTAAAAGGTGTTTTAATCTTTAATTCTGCTATATTATTTGGATGAAAAAATTTTGAAACATACATGCATACGCATCATAAAAAATTCTAACAGTGGTATCAGAGCCACAAATTTTATATGCATGAGATTGACATACATATTTTGAAAAAGATTTTAAAATCTAATTTTTTCTAATACATGAGATGCATGGATACTTAATTTTGATCTAAAAATTATTTTAGATCTGATTTTTAGTTCATAATGAGATATATGAAAGGTATGCATAGATCTAAAAATTATTCTAGATCGATTTCTAGTTCGTATATGTGATATATGGATGTATGTATAAATCTAAAAATTAATTTAGACCTGATTTATGATTTATATATAAAATATATGATTGCATATTAAGATCTAAAAATTAGTTTAATTCTGATTTATGAATTATATATGAGATATATGATATTATGTCAAGATCTGAATTTTAGTTTAGATCTGAATTTGAATGCATATATGATATATATATTTGTATATTGAATCTAAAAATTAGTTTTAAGATTGAAAACTTACTTTTCATGTAAAAATTTAGATCTAAAATTTAGTTTAAGATATAAAATTTGTGTTTATGTTTAAGGATTTGGTCATGGGTAGGTCAAAAAATAAGGTCATATAATTAGATTACATCTACGATTTTGATTTAATCATAATGGATCCAAATCAATTTATCAATTGATCAAATCGAGTCAAGTATTGATTAAGATTAGATCAATTGAGTTTTAGATCATATAATTATTATTGATCGAATCGATTAAATTCCATATATAGAATCGATTAACCTAAGAACCTAATTTGGCTCGATGGCTTGAGCTTGATTTGCTTAAGCTAACTGATTTGAAACCAATTATCCGATTTGGTGTCTAAGGCAAGTCTCGACCAGTGGATTTTAATTGAGAGCTACTTACTTGGCCAACTTATTTGGTATCTAAGGCAAGTATGGCATACCCTCCCATTGATCTCACTTATCTGGCCATTTTGGAAGATTGTGTTTAACGGTTGCTTGGCATTTTGGTTTGACCCATGCCAATTAGATCAGTCATCTGATGACTGATTAGATGAGACCTAACCTAATCTCCCCATCAATATTAAGTCTAGAGGTCTTCCATTGTTGTAGATGTGCGGGCGTACTACTGTTGTTGATTGTTCTCGACTGGTCACAGTAGTTTAGTTGTATCAAAATACGCAACCACTCTATTAGCAAAGAATTACTCCAGAGTAAGGATGAGATTGGGCCCAATAATTATTAGGTGAGGATCCCAATGACAGCTTTGCACCTGCTTGTGAATGGTGGATTGGGCTTAACTAAAAGTATGGTCAATAACTGTTAGGTGAGCCATATAACTTAGAGACCAAATCATTGCAACATGCTTAAAGAAGTATTTGGGTAAGGAGTTATCAACACATCGATGTGCGTGCTATCAATAACTGTTAGATGTGGTGCATGGCATTGGTGGGACCGCAGCACTCATTAGAAATCCAATTGTTGCATTAGAATTTTCACTTCTCTACTTGAGGGGTGTAGGGATCCAAAAACATAGTGGGAGTTTATTTGTTTCTTAAAGTTTCTAGAGCAAATTTAAAATTAAAGTACAAAAGTATAACTTGAATCTCTACTTTGGCAGTTAAACCATATCAGCTTTAAACCTCCAGCCTGCATACTTGAGTTCAATCATTTGACTGGAACCAATTTTAAAACTGGTTAAGAAACCTCAAGATTGTCTTGATTTTTGAAAATTAAGATATGTACTTGATCAGGACCCCCAGTGTTATCAAACCATCCTAGTGCTAAGCGGAGAGTAACATTTGATAAATAGATAAATGAAGATAGTCAGGTTAAGTGCTATATACTGGCTTCCATGTCCAACAAGTTATAGAGCTAGCATGAGTATATACCTACTGTCAGGGCTATGATCACTCATTTGCAAGAGTTGTATGGTGAGCAGAGCCATACTGCATGTTTTGAGGTCTTTAAGAGACTCTTCAACATGAAGATGCACGAAAGACAGTCAGTCTATGAACATTGTATGATAGTGATCAAGGGCCTAGAAGCACTTGAGAAGCTCAGGCTAAATATGTAGAGGGAATTGGAAGTGGATTTGATCCTCCAATCCCTTATGAGTTCATATAGTCAATTTATTATAATTTTATATGAACAAATTGGATTGCACTATACATGAACTGGTCAATATGTTGGTCACTACCGAGAAAACCTTTAAAAGTTCAAGGGGCACTGTTCTCACTGTGAAGCAGACTTCTTCATTTAAGAGAAAGTTTAATTGGAAGAAGAAGAATAAACCCATGAAGAAGCAAAAAAAGGATAGCAGCCAAAGAAAAATATTTTAAAGAAGGCTGTAGTGAAAGAAAAGTGTTTCCACTGTGACATTAATGGCCATTAGAGAAGAAACTGTCTACTTTATCTTGAGAACCTGAAGAGCAAGAAGGATGACACACCTTTGGAAGATATATCAAGTATGCTCGTAATTGAATCTAACCTAATGGTTTCTTCTATTTCTAGTTGGATATTGAACTCTGATTCTAGTACTCATATATATACTTCAATATAGGATCTAATAGAAAGTAGGAGGTTGAGAGAAGGTGACATGATCTTATGGATAGCAATAGAGAAAAGGTTGCTACAGAAATCATTTCCACTTATCATTTTCGATTACCGTCAGGGTTTAGATTAGATTTAAAAGACTATTATTTTATACATGTAACTAGTCAGAATTTGATTTCTATATCTGTGCTAGCATAGGATGGTTTTGATTTTAATTTTAATAAAAATTTGTTCTATTTATTTATGAATAAATTGGTTGCATGTGATCTTTTAATTGACAGTGTTTATCACTTGCATGTTGATGTGAATGTGAATATAAACGAGTAAGTAGTGAGTACCATAGATCAAAAGAGATCTAGAGATGAAATTAACTAAAAGTACCTGTGGCATCTTAGGCTAGACCATATTGGAGAGGACAGGATAAACAAACAAATAAAGGATGAGATCCTTGACTCTTTAATTCTAGGTCGTACTCAGCTTGTGATCTTGTCTTCGAGGAAGATGGCCAAGCTATCCTTTGTAGGACATGAAAAAGGACCACTGAAATACTTGCTTGATGTGCAGGCCAAGAATAGTTATAGCTACTTCATCACTTTTATCAATGATTTGTTACAATACGGATATATGTATCTGATGAAACATAAGTCTGAAATCTTTGAAAAGCTCAAGAAATTCATAAATGAAGTAGAAAAATAAACAAGCAAACCCATTTAGGTTCTTTGATCTGATCGAAAAGATGAATATCTTAGTTAAGAATTTTTAGAATATCTCAAGGACAATGATATAGTCTCTTAATGGACTCCTTTTGAAACATCTCAGCTTAATAGGATATCCAAAAAGAGGAGTAGGACCCTATTAGATATGGTCAGATCTATGATGAGCTTCACTAATTTATCTTTATATCTTTGGAGATATATTTTATTAACTATAATATATTTATTGAATAGAATTTTTCTAAATCTGTTCCTACCACACCATATGAGATATGGCATGGTAAGAAGTCGAGTCTAGGTTATCTAAAGACTTGAGGATGTTCGATCTATATGAAAAGATAGATGGCTGATAAATCAGAGGATAGATTTATCATAACTTATTTATAGGGTATCCAAAGAATCGATGGAATACTATTTTATTTTTACATGATCATAATGTGATTGTGAGTCGTCACATCATATACCTAGAAAATAGTTTATCCAAGATAGTGGTCGTGGAAGGTTAATTGAACTCGAAGAGAAAGTTTCTGAAGCACAATAAGCTATAGATCCTCAGAAACCCATTATTCATGAGTTAGTAGTTGATGTTCCTCCACCATCTCATAGATCTAGTAGGATCTCCCATCTTTTGAAAGGTATATGGGTATGCTCATGGGGGATGTAGAGAAAATATTCCTTATAGGAGATAAGGGTCATGGAGATGATCCAAATATCTTTGACGAGGCGATATCTGACATCGATTCTGAGAAATGGTTAGATGCAATAAAGTTAGAAATTGACTCGATGCACTTGAACCAAGTATGGACCTTAATTGATCCATCTGAGAATATAGTACCTATGGGTTTAAATGGATCTACAAAGAAAATAGGTGCAGATGGTAAGATAGAGACTTATAAAGCTAGGCTCATAGTAAAAAGTCAATGCGAAGGTATTGACTATTAGGAAACCTTCTCGCTTGTAGCTATGCTAAAATCCATCCGCACTCTTCTATTGAGAATTATATCCTAAATCCAATTGTTTGACGATTGTGCTAATTATAAATATATATAAATTAATAAATAATAAAAGTTATTTGATATTTTTATCACAAGAATACATCTTCTAACGAACTTCTATATTGTGATGAAGTCCTTAGGACTACTTTGATCGATAAAGAAGGATTTATTGTAAAGTCTTTAAATTGGTTTGCGACCAAACGATATGCTATTACTAGGACAATAGCGATATCAAGTGTAGGTCGTTGTGTACCATATGCGTTGGTTATCTTCGTAACCAAATAGTATGAAGATACTGGTATGGCATGCAGGTGAGATATAGGAGTACATCATCATGGAACGTGACCAACTGTGGAGCACTTTGCTGTCAAGGATAGCTCACGAAGGGTATGGGTATAAGTATCCCTCCAACTTGAGATTATCACGATGACTTACAAGCAACTCACTGTACTTTGATGTCGGACTAACTGAATTTTTAATTCAGTGATGGAAGGTTCTGATTATAGTCAAGTACTGGTCAAGTCGGTGCATGAGTCAAGATGGGATTGACCTCTTCGAATTAGTAGGAGATATGCATCAGTGTATTTCAATTTAGCAAAATTTGGGCCCAAATAATTTATGTGATGGATTTAAAAAAGATTGAAATATAATATGGATGACTTATCTAGGATTGACAGTTAAATTCTTGGTTGTTCTCGAGCATTAGGATCAAAGGGATGAATTATACAATAACAATACGTCAATAGGTTCTTGAATGTTGCTTCGCCTTCATTCGACCTATCCGGACGTCGGGTCACCATTGCTAGATGATTACATCGATTGATTCAAAAATATATTCCTGTACTATCGACTTAGATTCGAACCTATGGGGTCATACTCAAAAGAAGTTTCTGACTGATCATGTGGCTGATCAAT
>KE508155.1:56739-69437 GCA_000441515.1 Elaeis oleifera | reverse complement strand
CTTTAATTCGATCAAACCCACAGGATAAGATTGAAATCTAACAACATATCATGTCTACCTAGAAGATATAGAATTTTGATAGAAATATCAAAATATCTTTCAATAGAAGTTACCATACAATTCGAACCTACAATCTCTCTGCATCTTGAATGACTCTGGATATGGAATGATGTCAAATCCAATATCATATTTATATTTCTCTCAATCTTAAATGATGATTCAATTAATAAATATTAGAAACTCTCTTAAATTTCATCCTACTTTGATCAAAGGATTGCTGAATCATCAATCGATCTAAGCAAGTAGGATACAATCTCCTCTTACAAAGAGTGATCGATTCTATGTTGACCTACTCACAACCTCCATATATATTCCACCATATCTAGATCACCCTGTACATGACTAAGTCATGAATGAGTATAAACCAAATATGAATTCATATATACAAGGTTCTATGGTAGTCTCAAGTCAAACGATTACATACACCACTCCCACTATAGAAAATATCTTTTAATGGATAAGAAGATTCCATAAGATATTTTTAAGCTGGATTAATTTAGTAAACTTATTCTCTAATGAGCACCCACTTCTTTGTGTTAGTGTCTCACACAAGTGGCTTATGAGATCAGCCACCCTCTCCATCGAGCACACATAGGAAGTGCTAGTCCATCTAAAATATTGATCCCCTACTCAATACTCTTATGACTAGAAATATTTTAAATCAAAATTTTTAGGATTTTAGGTCTCATAGGTAAGATCTCATCATAACCATAAAATCATTGTCCAAATTTATGGAGTTTATCATAATCATTACAAAGTAAGATGCAACATATAATGAAAAATATCTTTATTTATAAAATGTCAATACATGAGTTTGGAAGATTACAAAAAAATCCATCAAATACAAATTTTGATTGGCTTGTAGGGTATATTTCTTTCAATCTTCTACTTATACTAAAACCAATCACCCTTATATTTATCCCCATATAATCGAGATAGTGATCGAACTACTGCTGTGGTAGAGCCTTAGTGAATGGGTCTACTATGTTGTTCTTTGTTCTACTCGTTCAATGACAACATCTTGTCTTTTGACTATTTTACGAATGAGATGGAAGCATCTTAGAATTTGCTTAAATTTATAATGAGACCTTGATTTCTTTGCTTGAGCAACTGCTCTAGTATTATCACAGTAAAGTGGTACTAGATTCTTAATCTCAAGAATGACATCCAATTCAGTGATGAACTTCTTCATCTAGATAGATTCCTTGGCGGCCTCACTTGTAGTTATGTATGCTGCCTCATTGGTTGAGTCAGCTATAGTCTACTACATAGAACTTTTTCAACTAATTGCTCCACCATTAAGAGTAAAGACATACCCTGAAGTAAACTTGCTATCATCAGGGTCTGATTGGAACTAGAGTCAGAGTAGCCTTCTAGTTTTAGATCAGATCCTCTATATACCACAAAATATCTTTAGTCCTTCTCAAGTACTTAAAAATATTTTTCACTGCTTTTCAATGATCTTCTCTTGGATCAACCTGAAATTTGCTAACTATGCCTAAGGTATAGGTAATATCAGTCTTGGTACATAGCACAGCATACATGATCGACCCTACTGCCAATGTATAGGGAATAGAACTCATTCTATTTCTCTCTTCAGGTATTTTAGGAGACATCCTTTTAGAGAGATGTATACCTTAACTCATGGATAAGTAACTTCTTTTACTCCCATCCATGCTAAACTTTTTTAGCACTAAATCTATATACCTAAATTGAGACAAGCCTAACATCCTCTTAGATCTATCCCTATAGATGTTTATACCTAGTATATAGGATACTTCAACCAAATCCTTCATGGAAAAGTTACTTGATTATTATGTTTTGACCGATTGTAACATTGAGATATCATTCTCAATGGGAAGTATGTCATTTACATATAAAACTAAGAAGACAATGACACTCTCACTAGTCTTCTTGTATACATAAGGTTCATCCATATTTTTGATAAAGCCAAACTCTTTGATTGTAACATCAAAGCAGATATTCCAACTCCTCAAGGCCTATTTTAATCCATAAATGGATTCTTAAGCCTGCATATCTGATTTGCTCTCTCTTTTGAGATAAATCTTTCTGGTTGAGACATGTAAACTTCTTTCTCAAGATAACCATTAAGGAAGGCGGTCTTTATATCCATTTGCCAAATTTCATAATGATGGTATGATGATATTGTAAGCATAATCCGTATAGATTTGAGCATGGCAACAGGTGAAAATATTTCATCATAAGCTATACCCTATTTTTGCTTGAAACATTTAGCCACCAATCTGGCTTTATAGGTTTCAATTTGGCCATCTGCTCTAATTTTTTTTCTTATAGACCCATTTGCATTTAATAGGGGTCACACCCTCTGGTGCATCAATCAAAGTTCACACTTGGTTAGAGTATATAGAGTCTATTTTGGATTTCATAGCCTCTAGCCATTTGTCTGAGTCTCTGCTCATGATAGCTTCCATATAGGTCAAAGGTTCATCATTCTCAATGATGTGGACTTCATTATTCTCAATAACGAACCCATACCATAGAGGTGCATTTTGTACTCTATCTGACCTTCAGAGAGGAGGTGTATTTTATGGTTATACTTCATTAATGGATATTTCTAGTTGAGGATTATCTTGTGCTTACATTTGTAGGTCTTGAACTTCTCCAAGTTCAATTTTCTTCTCACTATCTCTTTTTAGGATAAACTCTTTTTCCATAAAAGTGGCATGTTTACTGACAAATATCTTTTGTTCAGTAGGATGATAAAGAGGTATCCTATACTCTCTTTAGGATAACCTACAAACAAGCATTTATCTGTCCTAGCACTCAGCTTATGTCCAAAATTTCTCTTAACATAAACTGGACAACTTCATATCTTAAGATACTTAAGATTAGGCTTCTTTCCTCTCCATATCTTATATGGAGTGCTTGGCATAGATTTTGAAGAAACTTTGTTCAAAATATAGACAGCAGTTTCTAGGACATATCATCAGAAGAAAATAGACAAGTCTGTAAGGCACATCATAGACCGCACCATATCTAATAAAGTGTGATTCTTCTTTTCTACTACACTTTTTAGCTGTTGTGTATAGGGAGGGGTGCACTTTGATAAATTTAATTTCTTTAAGATGATCTAAAAATTCATTGGATAAGTATTCTCCTCATCGATCAGATCGAAAGATTTTAATATTTTTTCTAGTTTGTTTTGCGACCATACTTTAATACTCTTTAAATTTATCAAAGACCTCAAATTTGTGTTTCATAAGATACACATCCAAACTTAGATAAATCATCAGTGAACGTTATAAAATAAGAGTATCCTCCTATGGCTTTTGCTGTTAGAGGATCACATACATCAGTATGTACAAGTCCTAAAAATTCACTTATCCTTTCTCCATATCCATTAAATGGAGTCTTAGTCATTTTTCTCATAAATAAAATTCACAAGTTCTTAATGATTCATAATCATAAGGATCAAAGAATTCTTCTTTATATAACTAGTTAATCTTCATCTCACTTATATGACCAAGTCGATAATGCTAAAGTAAAGTATTATTTATCTCTTCTCTCTTTCACTTTTACTTCATCAATATTAAAATATTATCATTAGATAGAATCAGAAGACAATTATTAGTAATGCCATAACAAAAATTTCATTAGAAAATGAAACTGAGCAACTATTGCTCTTTTCATTAATTTCATAACCTCGTTGCAATAGCAACAGTACAGAATAATATTTCTAATGATCTTAGGCATATAATAATAATTTTTTAGCTCTAAGATCTTCCCACAAGGTAACTCCAATATATATGTCCCTACAGTATCTGCTTGGATGGATACTCCTTCAGCGCTGTAGAGCTCGAAGTCACCCTTTCTTAGCACTCTAATATTTTGCAGCCCCTGCAATGACTTGCGTATATGAGAACTGCAGATGGTATCCAATACCCAAGAGTTTGAATTGAAAGAGCTTAATGATAAAATTGTATGTATCTCATACATACCTTTGGTGCGTCACTCACACCAGCTTTTACAGTTGCAAGATATAATTTGAAATTTTTTTTCAGTATCCTGTCTTGCTGCAGTAAAGTAGGTACCCTATCCGGAGATTTTCTTCTTCTTCTTCTTCATCTTGCCACCCTTAGGTTTAGTGCTTTCTTTGAACCCTTAAATCCTGACTTCTTCTTAGAGGTCTTACCAATAAGATGAAGTGGAGCCTTTTCTTTCTTTATATTGCTCTCAGTTGTCTTGAGCATGTTCAATAGCTCAGGTAAGGAGGTATTCAGTTTGTTCATATGATAGTTCATGACAAACTGAGTGAATGATTCGGAGAGAGATTGCAAAATCAAATTCTGACTTAATTCTCCATCCATCACAAAACCCAATTGACCCAATCTGATGATCAGGTTAATGACCTTCAGGATATGATCTTGTACGGATGATCTCTTAGAATTCTAGCATGAAATAACTGCTTAGATATCTCATATCTAGCAGTCCTATTCTGTTCTCCATACAACTCTTTAAGATTGAGGAGTATGGATTGAGTATCCATACTCTCATGCTACCTCTACAATTCATTGCTCATAGAGGTTAGCATGATGCACTTGATAATTAAATTATCATTCTTTCATATCTTCTATGTGGATACCTCCTTCTCTATAACATCATCCCCAACCTCTTATGGTTTGGAGACTTGAAGAATATAGGAGAGCTTCTCCTGAATGAGTATAATTTTTAAATTCTTCAAATAGTGTACATAATTAGGATCGATCAACTTATTGGAATCTAAGATTCCTCACAATGATAGTGAAGATGTCATTTATAGAATTTAATCTACAATAAGTAAAGAACATTACATAAGTAAACAACTCATATTGACTTACACAATTAAATAAGGTCATTTAGATTTAATTGTGCCTCGCACTATTTTATCAAACATCATAATCCTCTACTATGATGAATGAGATACATCGCATATTTATCTTAGTGGGATTGAGATCCTAATTTCTCATAATGATCTTGTATTAACACAATAAATTCTTATGAGTTCATAGGTAAGAAACTCTTTCCAATTGCATCTCATGTAATTCTCAATATTATTCTTGACCTTTAAAATATTATTAGCCTTATGGTAACACAACAAGCTATAATATTTTGATATAATCAAATTCAAATATAACTGTCCTTGTGTTAACATAATAAAATAGTACATCCAAAATTGCCATAAGTATAATATCATATCAATTCTTATGACAAGCCTTATGGTAACACAACAAGCTAGCCATAGTTTATGATGTAACCTAAACCTATCATGAAGGAAGGCCCCCAATAGCATTTTCAACATTAAAATTTTTCAATATCAAGATCGCTTAACCAAATTGGCCAGGTAAGTAAGGTGGGGGTCCCCTCGTTGTTTTCCTTAGACACCAATAGATTGATCAGGTTAGACAATGGAACCAATTAAAGAACCGCCTGTAGCACTTTCTTAGACATCAATTGATCAATTGATCAAGAATTGATTAACCCATAGTTGCATATTGCTACCACTTAATATAATTTTTAATGAGGGCTTCTTTCTCATGCATATTCTTACTATATAATGCTAATTCATACTAATATACATCAGCATTAAAATATTCTACATGTGTGAGTGTAATATATGGATATTCATCATCCTAAAACAACTTTGCAGTATAACTCCATTATGCTAGGACAACCTTATATCAGGATGATGAAGTGATGGATCATATATGCATGAATTCATATTATCATATGAAAATATAATACATAGTATAATCTATTTTATAGTATAAATCATAATATGCATTATAAAAATATTATGTATACATGATTGAACCAAACAAGGCTAGCTCTGATACCACTTTAGGGTTTCAAGGTGCACATGCACAGCGGAAGTATAATAGATTTCAAAATTTAAACTATAAAATCTTAAATATTAAAATCTTAAACCAGCATCTTCTTGATGATTAACAATCATATATAATATATTCATAATAAAATTCAAGCTATAGAAGAATACCTATAGCGCTTAGTCCAAAATCCAGTAGAACCTCCACTAGAAGCCCAAGTGTTCGCCCTCCAATGATGATCCAGGGCTGTGATCATGACACCAACACCCTAAAATAATTTTTCCACCAAACTTCTCACTCTAAGAATTTTTTGGATAGCAGGACCTTAAGACCTTCCTCTCCTCCTAGCCTTCCTATCTCTACCTTTATTCTCTCCTTGTCTTCCTTAAATCTCTTCTAGGCTTTTATCCTAAAATCAGACTTGTCATTACTATTTTTTAGATTTATTCTAGTAAGAGAAGGAAGAGACTAATTGGATAATAAGGAGAGGATGTTAGAAAAAAAGAAAGAATTAAAAATTTGAATGAATCAAATCCCCCGATGCACCCCTTTAATACTTAGCGATGGGTTGCTTTCGGGAATGACTCGTGCCCTCTCCACATGCCATCTCACATCCAAAAAAATTATTATACCCCTGATGAAATGTCATGCCTATATAAATATTTGACATATGGCAATCATTGGGAAAAATCCAAGAGACGCTTCACACAGAAGGACTCTTCAAATAATTTTCTCGATGATTCTCTGATGCGTCATGCAACTTCTTTTGGCACATTTTTTTCTCCACCACACATCAGAGACATTTGGCCATCTAATGGACCAAAATTGAGGCACTAACTTCAAAATGGCATGAAAAAATTTGAGATCAAAAGGTGGCGTGACAAATGGATTAGTGTCCCTCACAAGATGGACTCTAGGTTAGGCACATGGATTGATTTGGTAGGATTTCAAATTTTAACCAATTTCCATGATTAAACCAGTAGGTGATTCAGCCACGGAACTCCTTACCCTCAAATTAACTCATAAATCTTTGAGTATTCTTTCATCATGGAACATTGGATAAAGATAAGGAAGGAGCATCCCATCTATTGGGATGCCAAATCTGGTTCTGCGCACAAAAACTGCACCCCACACGCATGGAAAATTCTTGATGCATGGGCATCATGTTACTTGGCTCCAAATTCTTGGTACAAGTAGCCAAGGCTGACCCAACACAAATTCAAAATTGGTTTGAATAAATTTAGAATTAATTGGCTCAATCTAGAATAATTTTGAATTTAATTTGAAACAAAGAGCTAGGATTTGCAACATGTGCTAGCATGCCAATTTTGCAAACATGATCTAATCCAATTAGTCCCTGATCAATTATCTATATGTATGACCCATTGGGTTCTACATCTAGCTAGTAGTAGATCCGAGTGCAAGTTGATCTGATTTGATTAGAATTTAATCTAATCGATCTAGATCCAATCGTGCTAACCCGATTTCAGCAATTAGAACTCTATCTAATTGACGATCTAATTAAACACTTTAATTCGATCAAACTCACAAGATAAGATTGACATCTAACAACTTATCATATCTATCTAGAAGATATAAAAATTTAATAAAATATCAAAATATTCTTCAGTAGAAAGTTACCATGCAATTCGATTCTGCAATCTCCCTGCATCTCAAATATGACTCTGGATTTGGAATAATGTCAAATTCAATATCACATTTATATTTCTCTCAATCTTAAATGATGATTCGATTAATAAAATATTAGAAACTCTTTCTAATTTTTATCCTGCTTTAATCAAAGGCTTCTTGAATCATCAATTGATTGAGCAAGTAGGATGCGATCTCCTCTTACCAAGAGTGATCAATTCCATGTTGACCTACTCACAACATTCATACACATTTCATCATATCCAGATCACTCCGTATATGATTAAGTCATGAATGAGTATAAACCAAATATAGATTCATGTATGTAAGGTTCTATGGTAGTCTCAGGTCAAAGGATTATATGCATAACTCCCACTATAAGAAAACATCTTTTGACGGGTAAGAAGATTTCATAAGATGTTTCTTAAGTTGGATCAATTCAGTGAACTCATTCTCTAATGAGCATCTATTTTTTGTATTAGTGTCTTATACAAGTGACTTATAAGATCAGCCACCCTCTCCATCGAGTATACATAGGAAGTGCTAGTCTATCTGGAACATTGATTCCCTACTCAATGCTCCTATGACTAGGAATATTCTAAATCAAGATTTTTAAGATTTTAGATCTCATAGGTATGATCTCATCATAATTCTAAAATTATCATTTTGATTTATGAAGTTCATCATAATCATTACAAAAGTAAGATGTAGCATATGATGAAATAATATTTTTATTATAAATATTAATACATAAGTTTGAAAGATTACAAGAAAAATCCATCAAAATATAAATTTAATTGGCATGTAGGGCATATTCCTTTCATAAAATTAAGTCGGTAGTATAATAATAACTTTCTATATCAATCGATGTAACCATCTAACAATGATGACTCGATGATCGGATAGGTCGAAGTATTGCAAAGCAACCTTAGAGAACCTACTGATATATGGTTACCGTATAATTCATCCTTTTGACCCAAATGCTTAAGGTGACCTAGGGTTTAACTGTTAATCCTAATTTAGTCAGCCATATTATATTTTAATCTTTCAAATCCATCTTATGGATTATCTTGGCTAGGATTTTATTAATTAAATACATTGATGCATATCTCCTACTAATTTAGAGGAGTCAATTTCATCTTGACTCATACACCGACTTAATAAGTACTTGACTGCATCCAGTATACTTCCATCATTGAGTAAGAAACTCAGATGGTTTGATACTAAAGTACAGTGAGTTGCTTACAACTCATCGTGGTGGTCTCAGGTCGGAGGGATACTTATATCCATACCCTTCATGAGCTACTCTTGACAGCAGAGTGCTCGGTACATGGTCAAATTCGATGTGAAGTATTCTTACATTCCATCTGCATACCATAATAGTATCTACATACTCCTTGATTAAGAGAACAACCAACTTATATGGCACACAACGATCTATACTTGATATTGCTATCATCCTAGTAATAGTGTATCATTTGGTCGCAAACATTTTTAAAGACTTAATGACAAATCTTCTTTTGTCGATTAATTATAATCCTAAAGACTTCATTATAATACAAAAGTTCAAAGATGAAGAATTTATAATAAAATATCAAATAATTTTATTAATAAAATTTATATACAATTTACAAGATAAGCACAATCGTCTAATGATTGGCTTTGGGACATATTTCTTAACAACTCTCACTTGAACTAAAGCCAATCGATACAGTATCGAATATCTATTTTTGATTTATGGTCATCAAACTTTTTGATTTCAAGAGCTTTAGTAAATGAGTCAGTCAAGTTCTTCTTCCTATCGATCTTCTGAAGGTCGATGTCACTTTGATCCATGATCTCCCGGATAAGGTGATAGTAGTGCAAAATATATTTGGTGCGCTGATGAGATCTCGACTCCTTGGCTTAAGCAATAGCTCCAGTATTGTCGCAGTATAACAAGATAGGGCCATCAATGGAGGGTACCACTTCAAGCTCATCGATGAACTTCTATCACTATACAGCTTCCTTTGTAGCATCGAACGTCGTAATATACTCTGCTTCACAAACAGTCTACCATAGTGTGCTGCTTGAACTTTTCCAGCAAATTGCTCCACCATTTATGGTAAAAATATAATCTGACATACTCTTGCTATCATCATGGTCTGACTGAAAGCTGGAGTCAGTGAACCTCACAAGCTTCAAGTCAGTTTCACCATACACAAGCCACTGATCTTTAGTATTTTTTGAATACTTAAGAATAGTCTTTAGACCTTCCAATGGTTCTCTCCTAGATCAGACTGATATCTACTCACTACCCCTAGTGAGTATGCCACGTCTGGTCTCGTACATGTCATGAAATATATAATAGAACCCATTGCCGAAGCATATGGAACTCTACTCATATGTTCTCTCTCTTGAAGAGTTGTCGAACAATCTCCTTTCGAAAGAGAAATTCCTTGATCTATCGAAAGATAGCCTTTTTTGAAATTCTCCATGCTGAACCGTTTCAGCATGGTATCTATATACATGGATTGGAAGAGTCTGAGCAACCTCTTAGATCTATCCTTATAGATCTTCATTCTTAGGATGTAGGCTACTTCTTCCAGATCTTTCATGGAGAATTATGACGATAACCACACTTTCATTTCCTATAATGCAAGGTTATCATTCTCGATTAAGAGAATGTCATCCACATACAATACAAAAATATAATTATTGAACTATTTGCCCACTTATATGTGCAGGATTTCTCTCCGTTCCTAATGAAGCTATACATTCTGATCACTTTATCAAAACGTATGTTCCAACTTCAAGATACTTGCTTCAATCCATAAATGGATCTTTGAAGCTTGCACATCTAGGACTCATCTGTGGATGTGAATCCTTTAGGTTATATCATATACACCTCTTCATTCAGCTCTCTATTTAGGAAAGCTATCTTCACATCCATCTACCAGACTTCATAGTCCAAGTATGCTGCTATCGCAAGCATGATCCAAATGGACTTGAGTATTGCCACTTGTAGTAAATACCATAATGTTGACAATAATCCTTGGCAACCAAATGGACTTTATAGGCCTCCACCTTCCCATTTGTACCCCTCTTTCTTTTGAAGACCCACTTACACCCTATGGGTTTAACCCCTTCAGGTGGATCAACCAATATCCATACATTATTAATCTTTATGGACTCTATTTCGAATTTTATAGCTTCAAGCCATTTATCAGAGTTGGACCTCTGCATTGCATCCATGTAGGTGATCGAATCCTCATCATTCTCATCGAGTTCAACAGGATCCCCATCTCGGATCAAGAAACTTAAGTATCTGTTCGGCTAATGCAGTACTCTACTGGATCGCCTTAAGGATGTTTATATGTTGGGCTCTGAATTTGATCTCATCAAATCTAGTTCAGATTCAATCATTGGTGTCGGTTCTTCTACATGTCGAACTTCATCAAGCTCGATTTTAGAGGCACTTATTCCTTCACTAAGGATTTTTTTCAAAAAGTGTGCCTTATTGCGGACAAACATATTTTATTCGGTAGGCAGGAAAAGTAATATCCCCTCATTTTCTTGGGGTATCCTACGAAATTATACTTATCAGATCTAGGACTGAGCTTATCAGTTTGTTATCGTTTAACATAAGTCGGACACCCTCAAACCCTAAAGTAAGAGACGTTTGGCTTAGCCCTGATCATATCTCATATGGTGTTTTACTAATTGATTTATTCAAAATATTATTGAGTACAAGATAGGCTGTTTCAAGTGCATATCTCCAAAAGAAGATTGGTAGAGTTACAAACCTCATCATGGACCAAATCATGTCCAACAAGATTCAATTTCTCTTTTTCGAGATGCCATTATGCTGTGGTGTCTCTGGAGGCATCCATTGAGAGAGAATCCCACTCTCTCCTAAATATATCAGAAACTCACTAGAGAGGTATTCACCTCCTCAGTCAGATCAAAGATCTTTTTCAGTTTATTTCTCTACTTCATTATGAAATCGTTTGAACATTTCAAATGATTCAGATCTGTGTTTCATCAAGTAGATGTATCCATACCTAGATAGGTCATTTATGAATGTAATGAAATACCTATACCCTTCTCTGGCACATATGCTCATAGGTCCACATACATCAGTATGTATCAGACCCAGCACATCACTGGCTTGTTCACCCTTTCCAGTAAGAGGTGACTTGGTCATCTTTCTAAGCAAACAAGACTCATAATTAGGTAACGATTCATAATCATTTTTATCAAGAATCTCTTCTTGAGCTAACCCATTTATTCTGTTCTTATTGATATGACCTAGCCTATAATGTCAAATGGAGGCATTTGTGACATCATCTATTATAGGGCATTTATTTGAAATGTACATTACATTAGGCATAGATACAATACAGATTTCATTGTTCAACTGTCTATACAAAATTGTAACACCATTCAAAATAATATCACAAAAGATTTTTTTATTGATATTTCATAATTAAACTTGGCCAAAAGGCCTACAGAAATAACATTCAAAAAAAATTAGGACAGTAAGGATACTCATCAAGAATAATATACTGAGACTCGAATATAAGCTTGATGATTGCAAAAGCTAGAACTGAAACTGATCTTCTATCTTCAATGTTCAAGAATCTCTTGTCATCTTCAAATCTCTTAGTGACCTGAAGACCTTACAACAAATTGCAAATATGAATAGGGCCATAGGTATCCAATATCCAGATTATTGTATCAAAAAGAGAGAAGTTACAAAGTGTTATCACAGAAGTACCTTGTCCAGCAACTGATTGATTCTTCTTCTTTGGCCTGTTCGGGTCAAAAGAAGCAATATACTGAGGATAATTCCTCTTCCAGTGACCATACTTATAAAAAAAGTACTCTGCCTTACTTTGATCAGCCTTAAACTTAGGTTTCTGGGACTGACTTCCAGCACCAAGTATCTTTTTATTCTTCTTCTTTTTCTCTTTCTTAAAGAGATGACTACTATTCGAAGAAGATCCTCCCACTAGATTCATCATCTCCTTATGGAGCTGGTGTTGCAAAATTCAGTGCAGGGGTAAATGGTAATTTAAACTTTCAAAATCACTATTTTACAGTAAAAATTATTAATTAATCTAATTAATTAATAAGAGTTTACCCCACACTAGGATCTAA
>KE508152.1:57439-72368 GCA_000441515.1 Elaeis oleifera | reverse complement strand
ACTCTATGAGTTTTATCCCTTCAGATAGAGCAATGAGTGTCCATATATTGTTGATCTTCATGGACTCCATTTCAGACTTCATGGCTTCAAGCTACTTATCAGAGTCAGACCTCTGTATGACATCCATGTAGGTGATCGGATCCTTATTATTCTCATCGAGTTCAATAAAATCATCATCTCGAACCAAGAAACCATAGTATCTATTAAGTTGATGCGATACTCTATCAGATCTCCTTAATGGTATGTCTACAATAGGCTTCAAATTTGATCTAATCAAATCCGATTTAGTTGGTTCATCTTTTTGTGCCGATTCTTCTACCTATCAAACTTCATCAAGTTCAATTTTAGTGATATTAGTTCTTTTCTCAAAGAACTCTTTTTCTAAGAAGACTGTCCTATTACCAACAAACATCTTTGTTCATCAGCAAGATAGAAGTAATACCTCTTAGTTTCTTTCAGATATCGAATAAATAAATATTTATCAGATCTAGGTCTCAGCTTATTTATTTTAAATATTTGACATAAGTCAGACACTCTCAAACCCTAAGATGAGAGAGTACTGGCTTACGCCCTGTCCACATCTCATATGGTATTTTATTTACAGACTTACTCAAAACTTTATTATGTAACAAGTTGACTCAAGTGTATATCTCCAAAAAGAGATCGATAGACTTGTAAAGTCCATCATGGATCGAACCATGTCTAACAAAGTTTGATTCTTCCTTTCTGACATCCTATTATGTTGTGGTGTCTCAGAAGGAGTCCATTGAGAGAAAATCCCATTCTCTTCTAGATATGTCAAAAACTCATTGGTGAGGTATTCACCTTCTCGATATGATTGAAGAGTTTTAATACTCTTTTCAGTTTAGTTTTCTACCTTATTAAAAAATTGTTTGAACATTTCAAATGATTCAGACATGCTTTATAAGATAGACGTACCTATGCTTAGATAGGTTGTTAGTAAATGTAATGAAATAGTAATACCCATCTTTGGCACTTGTGTTCATGGGTCCACATACATTATTATGTACAGGATTTAAAACTTCATTGGCTCTTTCATCCTTTTCAATAAAAATGACTTAGTCATCTTTCCAAGTAAACAGGATTCACAGATCGACAATGTTTCACAATTATTGACTTCGGAGATTCTCTCTTGAGTCAACATGTTTATCCTATTCTTGTTAATATGACCTAGCCTATAATGCCAAAGATATATATCAGAGACATTATCTAATCTAGGATATTTATTTGACGTATATATTACACTAACAGACTATGATAAAATATAAATGCCATTATTCATTTGTTCATTCATCACAGTAACACCATTCATAATGATATCACAATGATTATTCTTTATTGAAAATTCATAACTATTCATGGCCAGAAGGCCTACAGAAATTACATTCAATAAGAACGATGGACAATAGTGACAATCACTTAAAACAATGACATTAGAATTGAAATCAAGCTTGATAATTTTAAAAGCTAGAACTGAAACAGATCTTCCATCTCCAGTGTTCAAAATCTTTCACTGTCTTCAAATCTTCTATTGACCTGAAGTCCCAATAATGAATTACAAATATTAACAGAACTTTCAGTATCTAATACTCAGGTCATAGTATCACAGATAGAGAAATTGTAAGGTGTTATCATGTAATTACTTTGACCAGCAACCGTTTACTTCTTTCTCTTATTCGGCCTGTTCGGATCAAAGGAAGTAATGTACTGAGGACAATTTCTTTTCTAATGATCCTGTTTCTTACTATAAAAATACTCTACCTAACTCTGATCGAACTTGGACTTCATGGTCTGACTATGCTTAGACGCTCCAGCACACTGCACCTTCTTATTTTTATTCTTCTTCTTCCTTTCTTAAAGGGATGACGCACCACTGAATAAAATCATCCCACTACATTCATGAGCTCTTTATGGAGCTAGTGATCCTTCTCAAAAGTCTGTAGTGACTCCAACAAATCATGGTAGTTGACTACAGACTTAGTCATTCTATAATAACTAAGGAAGGGGAGGTAAGACTTTGACAGGGAATTCAAAATCGCATCTTTCTCCAGCTGCTCATACAGGAAAAAATTGAGCTTACTCAGGCACTCATCTGCTCAATTATGTATAATATATGATCGATGACTGACGCCTCCTCCCTCATTTGAGTGTTGAAAATGGCACAAGATGCTTTGTGCCTCTCAACATCGTTGGGAGTGCCGAAAGATTCGTTTAACACTTGTAACATCTCCTTCGATTGAGCATCCTCGAACTTGCGACTAAACTCATTGTTCATGGCCACCTACATGATGCAACGCACTATGGTACGATTGTTGAGCAACTTCTAGTAAGTGTCTTAGGCCACACCTCAAGCATTCGAAGCGGACTCCTTCAGTGTAGGATCCGTAAGAACATAAAGGAGCTTTTCATGCTCCAGGATGATTTTTAACTTTCGATACCAGTTATCGAAGTTGGATTTCATCAGTTTATCACTATCCAATAGTGATCGAAGTGATAATGTGGTGGCCATAACTAAAAAAAAGAAGGATCAATTAGTATATGAATTAATTAAGCCTAAAGATTTAGAATTTAGTCTAAAAGTTCTCCCACTATTTTATGTGAATTGGTAGCCTCTGTCTCCAATTTGAAAATTATCTTAATTTCTTAGCGGATACTAAGATCTGCACAGACTGCACATGGGCCTGAGTGTGGCTCGACCAATTTTTGTGCACCTATGAGTAGGTTCTTAATCAATTATTTCATCAAACAACTTTTAGTATTAATTTTACCTCAGGCACCTCTTCAGAAGGTGTGTGGTGCCTTCACTAAAAGTCCTGATTAGGTCCAACCATTAACATGATAAAATTTAGTGCATCTGACTAACGGATAATCAGGCCAGAGTGTGGCTCAGCCAACCTGACCACCTATTAGAAAGTATAACTGAATCATCATATTATGAATGATAATTTCAATGACAGATAAGCACCAGGCGTGTGGTGCCTCCAATGATTATCAGACTATCAGATTGATTATCATCCATCTTATTCGAAGGCTATGATTTTATTATCTCCATAACATTATCATTTTAAGAACCTAATAATTAAAAATTAGTTAATTATTTTAGAAAATAGAAGAGATTAATCAGCAGTCAAAAATCTTCCCATTGACTTCACCAAGTCATAAAGAGGACTAAGATAGGCTGGTTCAAGGGCACTTATATCAGTCATACTGATCAACATTAATGGCATAGGATTAACTCGAATCATTAAGCGATCTAATTAAAATATAATTCATCAAGTCGGCCAGGTAAGTGAGATCGATGGGAGGTTGCCAAGCTTGCCTTAGATACCATCGAAATGGCCAGATAAGCGGCTACCGATTAAAACCATCGATCAAAATTATCGAACTTATCTTAAACATCAACAGGTTAATTAGTTTCAATTTGATCAGCCTAATGACACGGGCTCCACCATTGAGCTACGATCAGATCTATTTGGTCTAATCAAAGGCATAGACTTGACCAACTACAACTATTATATTTGATCTAGAGAAATCCTGATTTAATCTAATTCAACTCTTGATTAGATTTAATTAATTTTTCTAATTAGTCCATATTACATTTGAATATAACCTTAGATCTAACCCAATTAAAAGATCTAACTCAAGCTAACCCATTGCTTATGATTTATGAAATATCTTAGATCTTTGATTCTCAAATCTAGATCTCTTAATTCTCATAACTTAATTCTCAATTAAATATATGATCATTAGACATTGAAATAGTTTCATATTATGAAATACTTTTTAGGTCTAATCTAAACATAATTTCATATAGAATAATTTTAGATTTGAATCTAAATTTTTATATCATATAAAACATCAATTTTAGATTTAAGAATTCATGGAAACCTTTTCAAAAACTCAGATCTAAATATGAATAAAAATTTAGTTCTAAACTAATATGAAAATTTATAAAAATTTTGTTCAAAATAGATCAACCAAAATCCATGCTAAAGCAGATCTAAAATTTGTTCAAAAGATTTCCACAAAATCTGTTTGAAACAGATCTAAAATGCATGAAATATTTATTCAAATAATTAAAATATATTCAAAATAGATAAAAATATATAAAAAATCTGATCAAAATCAATTTATGATTTTAGATTTCAGCATAAAAAATCAGCACATATGATCAATAATTGATTAGATCTAAGATATCTTATATCAGTTCATGCGATGATGGATTGATTAATTTCAGATCTAATGTATCAAATGTCAGATCTAAATTAATCTAAAATTGTTTCACTATTTTTTTATGAGATATAATCACACAGAACCCCAATACGCTATAAAAGAACTCTATCGAATGGGAAGAGAGGATCTTTAAACCCTACTTGCTCTTATGATCAGACGGTCTGGTGATCAACCCAATCTGGATACTAGGCTACTAAGATCTATCCTAACATATCACATATGAAAGAATTAAATTTCAGATCTATTATGCAAATATAATCATGTCATAATGAACCTATGCTCTGATACCACTGAAGAAAACTATAGGTATTTCAAACATGCATTTTTTAAAAAAATTTTCATAGCAAAAGCAAATCAGATTAAACTATTTAATCTATAAATTATACTTTAGATCAAATCTAAAAATACTTGCACTAGGATCTATGACATGATATATATAGCATATAAAATCTGAAATCTAAAATCAGCAAGCATGGAACAAATAATCCAGTAGTAGATCAAATCTACAATATCATTGAGTTCAAAACCCAATACTTGAGCATGGGTGTTTGATCACCGTAACTAAAAATATAGATTTGAGGTCCTGCTAGTTGCTCATAGCCGCACAGGATGTCCAACCTTTATAGGACGTCCATACGAAGCTCTGGCACTAATCGATCTCTCTGTGAGTGCTAGCTCGTGTAGAGATCTTCTTGACAGCTGATCTGATTCCTTCTTTGAGAACTCTTGGACCCTTTTAGGAGGAAGACTATAGGAGGATATAGGATTGGTGGAAGAAGGTAAGGGAGAATCCTTTCTCTCTTATTTTTTCTCTCACCCGAAAACCTAGAATGCTCAACCCAAGAGGAGACGGTTCTCCTCTAGTCTCTCACGCCAAGAAGGCAGCACCCACCCCAATATCTAACACCCCACTCAGATGTTTGGCAAAAATGATGGATATTATCTGATGTGATGCCCAAGAGAAGATGGGTTTAAGAAGGTAGCAATGAGATTGGTTTGGATGAAACAATTGTCATCCAATCTCAAATTCAAATCAAATTCGAATTCAACCAACCAACCACTTGATCCTTATCAAACCAACCACTTGATCCTTTTCAAGAGGAGTGGTCGACCAAGCTTTAAAAGCATGTAAATCCTCATGCCAAATTCAAATTGGCGTGAGGAATGGGCTAGGTGTTTTGGGCCTTGCATTAGAGTTGGAGTCCAATCCAATTGGACTCCCATTTGATCCAATTGTGTTTCTATCCAAACCAAGATTGGTCAGACACAAATGAAAGGTTAAACCTAATCCAATTAGGCACCTAATTATCCCAATTCAATTCTAATCCAATTAGAAATTACTCAAGTCCATGTCCTGATCAAATCAAGAATCAATCATCCTTAGCGATTAGGTCATCTCATAACCTAATCAGATCAAACATAATTAAATCTAATTCAATTAGACTTAATCCAAACCTCATTACTTAATCAAATTGAGATAATTAATAATTTAATTATTAATTAATCTTCTTATAATTCAATAATTATTTATTATAATTTTGTATAAGGTTAATTATCAATCATATTGATGATTATACCCTTGAACGATTCTCATTCGTCGATCAGCCATCTGACCAGATAGAAACTTCTTTTGTGTGTGACCCCATGGTTTGAACCTAAGTTGGTAGCACAAGAATAAATTTCTGTACTAATCGAAGTGACCATCTAGCAATGGTATCCGACATTCGGATAGGCCGAATGATTGTAAAGCAATATTCAAGAATCTTTGGCATATGGTTACTGTATAATTCATCCCTTTGACCCTCAGTATCTAGGATGACTTCAGAGTTAAACTGTCAACTCTTAATCAGTACATCCATAATGTGTCTCAACTTCATAAACCTATGACTCCTCACAAGGACTACCTTGGCCAAGATTTTGCTGAATTGAAACACAATGTAGCACTAACTCTTGAAATCAGGAGCCGTCAACCCCATCTTGACTTACACACTGACTTCGTAAGTACTTGACTATATCCAAAATTATTCATCACTTAATTAAAATTTAGATAATCCGACGTTAAAGTATAGTGAGTTGCTTGCAAGTGATCATGATGATCTTAGGTCGGAGGGACACTTATATCCATATCCTTTGCAAGCTACTCTTGACAGCAGAGTGCTCCGAGATGGATCACGTTTAGTGAAATTACTCTTACATTTCACCTACATATCATATCAGTGTCTCCACACTCCTTGGTTATGAGGATAACTGATTTATATGACACACAACAATCTACACTTGATGAATGTTATCATCTTAGTTAATAACGCATCGTTTGATCGCGAACTAGTTTAAGAACTACATGCTAAATCTTCTTTTATCGATTGAAAGTAGTTCTAAGAACTTCATCATAATACTGAAGTTCAACAAAAAGATACATAATTTATGATGAAAATATCAAATAACTTTATTAATAAATAATTCATATGCAATTTTCAGTGAGCTCACTTGTCAACAGATTGATGATTGGCTTTAGGATATATTTTCAACATCGTCATATGTAAATCTTAATTAGCTTGAGTCCAATCATGAATCTCATGAAAACTCCTTTCTATTATTATGTTGCTGTGGCCACAGACTTAAAGACTCAGCCTCTTAGGTTGCATAGGACTACTCCTCAACTACTACGATTGATAGATCCCCTATAAGTGCACTCTTTTTCCTACAATGAACTTACTACAGCCAACGAACACCACAAGACCTCGAATGGCTAGAGATCATGTTTATATATTATCAAACTATAGCAACCCACTATGAGTAGCCGAGGCACCGTAGGTCAAAGAACTACTCACACAACTATAGCATCGAGATAGTTATTGATGAGTGAGTAGACATTCAAATGACTTCTCATTTTTGATCATGCTCAGTATCGTTGTTATCTAACAACCACCTATACTCTCGCTCCAGTATCTCCACATTATAGATTCAAGATCTGTCTATCTAAAAAGAAAGCGATCTATGCATCAATCTTGTCGGATGAATCACCGTCTCCATGATGATTCAACGATCGAGAGTAATTCAGAAGTTAACTATAATGACACATATCTCAAATTCTCAACTCTTGAGAATATGTGTCATTGATCATTAACTTCTTGGATGATTCTAGGACATATTACTCTAGAATAAAATAATTACTCATTTTATTAATTTTAAGATCAAATATAAAATATATCCTAAATTAATGTATTGTTTCAGCCAACAATTGACTTTTCAGATCATACATCCAACAATCTCTCACTTGATCTACAACCAATTATCCACAACCTAAGTCCTATCTTCTCAAGATGGACTTCAGTCTTTAGTTGGCTAAATGGCTTAGTTAGTGGATCCACCACATTATCCGTAGCGTCTACTCTCTTCATCTTGACATCTTCCATGTCGAGGTAGTCGCATTTTATCTGAAGTCACTTTTCCATGTACTTGGTATTCTGGTGAGATCTAGGCTTCGTTAGCTAAAGGCTATGGTGCCAATATTTCATTATGATGGCATCTCATGATATCAAATTGTAACAAAGTTACTTGGATCAAAAGATCTTACCTAACACTTTTGAAAATGGTGACTAACTCAGCTTTCATAGGACTTGCAATGATTGATTATTTGAAACTCTTTCAATCTATCAATTCCCACATTGCATACATTTTGATGTAGACTCTCTACGATCAGTGCCAGATGCAAAATCTGAGTTTGTGTATCCTCAAACCCCATAACTGAAATTCTCCTCCAAAAATTAAGATCAAATCCTTAGTGCTTCTCAAGTACTTAAGGATGTTCTTCATAGCTATTTAGTATCTCATGCCTAGATTCGACTGATATCTGCTTGTGATACTTACAGCAAAATTATATCAAGTCGAGTACATAGCATGGCATTCATGAAGCTTCCTATAGCCGAAGCATAAAGAATCCAACTCATGATCTAAATCTTCTCAAATATGTTTAGACACATGTTTTTAGAGAGATACATGCCTTGCCGAAGGGGTAAAAATCTCTTTTTGAAGTTTCCATGCCGAACCTCTTCAACACCTCCTTTATATACTTTTTCTGTGAAAGGCCTAGTATCCTTTCAATCTGTCTCTACAGATCTTTATCTCAAAGATATAGGATGCTTCTCAAGATTTTTCATAGAGAATTCATTAGACAACCATATTTTAAATGGTCATCTTGGGAACATCTTTCCCAATCAAAAGAATCTCATCCTTCCACTGATCCTCTTATAAACATATAGCTTGGACACTCGTTCTTGATGTAATCAAACAATTTGATCACATCGAATATTCTAACTTCGAGATGCTTGTATTAATCTATTATAGCTTGTTTATCTTGTGATCCCCATCACTAGAAGTAAACCCAAAAGGCTGCCCCATATAGATATCTTCCTCAAGATATCCATTCAGAAAGATAGTTTTCATATCTATTACCAAATTCATAATCATGGTATGCCACAAACCAAGCAGTATCTGGATAGATTTTAGCATGGCTATAGGCAAAAATTCCATGTCAATGCTTTCACATTGACTATAATTTTTGCCATAAACCTCATTTATAGGTCTCTATCTATTCATTTGAACCTATCTTCCTTTTGTAGATCCTTAAGCATCTAATAAATACTATAACTTTTGGTGGATCTACTAAGGTCAGACTTAGATGGAATGCATCAAGTCAATCTTTGACTTTATCGCTTCCATCTATTTTTTGAAATTGATGTCTAACATCGCCTCATTGTAGATTTTGGGATCATCTCCATATTTTTATTTTCATGAGAAATATTTTCTCTACTTTCTTTATCAAAATATCTTAAGTATCTTTGAAGAGAATGAAAAATCCTACTCTTTACGAGGTGGAAGAGGTCCTATACTAATTGGCCTAGATTGAATAGGTTCAGTCTGATCTTCAGCTTGTTGCTCTTCAAAGATTTTTTCTTCGAGCTCAATTTTCTCCCACTATCACCATCTTGGATAAACTAATTTCCACGAATGTGGTATGATGGGTTATAATTACATTGTGATCACTAAAAAGTATAATTAGTACCCTAACAACTCTTTAGGATATCTTATAAAGTGAGCCTTTATAGATCTAGCCTCTAACTACTTGTCTGCTTGTTGTCTTTTGACATGGGCTGACAACCCAATTTTAAGATGATCAAGATTCAATTTCTTAGCATGCCATATCTCATATGGTGTGGTAGAAATGGATTTAGAGAGAACCCTATTCAATAGATTAAAGTATGTCCCTAAAGAAATAAGGATTAGTAAGTGAGTGAACCTCATCATGGATCAGACTATATCTAATAGGTTCTAATTCCTCCTATACCCATACCCAATTAGCATCTAGAGGAGTCTAATGTGAGACTATACCATTTTCATGAGATAATTCTGAAATTCCTACGAAGATATTCACCTTCTTGATCCAATCGAAGAATCTTAAGAAATTTTTCGAATTTATTTTCTACTTTATGTTTGAATTTTTAAACTTTTTAAAGTCTTCAGACTCCTATACCGTGAATAATCATCAATAAAAGTAATAGAGTAAAAATTATCATCTCCGACCTGCACATCAAATGAGCCACACATATTAGTGTGTTCCAAAGGGAAGTATGTCTGTGGTCCTCTCCCTATGTCCCACAAAGGGTAGTTTAGTCATTTTTTCTTGAAGATAAGATCCACAAACGGGATATGACTCAGAATTCATTGAGCCTAGAAAATGATCCATTTTTCAGTTTGTATATCCTATCCTCTCCAAAATGACTTAATGTGAGGTACCATCTATACTTATGGTTTATCTCATCTCTAGATCTCTCAGATCCTATGACACTCACTATTTGCTTGAATATATCAACATGCAAATAAACAGTTCTGATATAACTTCACAAAGTGTGTCATACTTTTGTTTAGGCTATCTTGGTAGAAGGACAATTCCTCTCCGAGTGAGCATCCACACTATAGTGGAAACACTTTCTTTGCCTGGCATCTTCTTCTTGAGAAGATCCTTCTTTGGGTCATTCTCTCATAAACCTCTTGTTCCAACAGACTCTCTCTTGAAACCAGATGCCATACTACAGTAAGAACATAGCCCCTTAAACTTTGCAAGGTCTCTTAAATATTTACCAACATGTTCTATAATTTTTGTAATATGCTATCAATCTTGTTCATATGGTAGTTTACAATAAATTGATCAAAATGAACTACTAAGAGACTGCTGCATCAAATGTACTTGCAGCTCCTAATGCATGGTCATCTTAAGCTTCTCAAGCTCTTTTAGATTCTTAATCATTGACAAACAATGATCATGGATGGACTGCCCAAGCACAGTCGGCTCTACTCACCACACAACTCTTACGGATAAGTTATCATAGCCCTGAAGTCTTGATGTCATCATGTTAGGCCTTGAGGCCAAGATATAGCACCTAATCAAATTGCCATCATCCGTCCATTTATCAAATGTGGAATGTTTCAATAGTTGAATGATTTTGTAACATAGGAGAATCCTGATCTATAATAGACCCTAACCTTTTCTAAGTTCAGAACTATTTTGAAGTTCCTAAGCTAGTTGTTAGTAGTTCATCCCAGTTAATCGGTTAAACCCTACAATTCGGGTTAAGGGGTTTGAAGCTGAGTTGTAAACTGAAGAGAGAAGAAGATTTTAATTAGATATTTGTACTTAATCACTATTTATTCTAGAACTTTAAAAAATAAATTAGACTCCCATTATTCTTACGGATCTCTCACACTCCCCTGTGGAGATGCAGAAACCCCTACACGACTAGGGTTTCTAGTGGGTACTGCAGCCCCACTAATTTGTATGCACCTCACCTAATAGTTAATGGTGGCATACTAAACCAATAGGTGGACAATTCTTGTCTAATGCTTCTCAAGCATGGTGCAGCGACTTGATCTCTAAGTCATATAGGCTTATTTAATAGTTATTGGCCACACTTCTTAGTTAAGTCAGACCTCCATTCATAAGCAGGTGTGAAGTTGTCATTAGATCCCTCACCTAACAGCTATTGGGCCCAACCACATCCTCACCCTGGAGCAACTCTTTGCTAATAGAGTGGTTGAGTCTTTTCGATGCAACTAAACTACTGTGACTAGTCAAGAACAATCAACACCAGTAGGACCCCCACACATCTATAACGATGGAAGATCATTAGACATAATATTTGTAGGAAGATTTGAATTTAGGTTTCTTCTACATAGTCACATACATCTCATGTAAATGATGATCTGGCTCAGATCAGCATATCTCATATCTAACTGACCTGATTCTGATCAATACATCTGATGTCTGATAATCTAGTTTAGATCAGCACATCTCATATCTGACAAACCTAGTCAGCATGGGTGAACACAAATGACCAAGCAACTTTATTCAAGCTTTAATCGATTAAATTGGCCAGGTAAGTGAGATTAGTGGAGGGTTCATTGATACTTGCCTTAGACACCATCGAAATGGCCAGATAAGCATACTCCAAATTAAAAATCATCGATCAAGCTGCCTTACTTATCTTAGATACCAATTGGTTAATTAGAATCGAATAGGTCAACCTAGTGACTCAGGCTCGGATCATTGAGCCAAATTTGATCTTGAGTTAATCAATTTACATCAAATATGAATCGATGTGACCAACTATAACTAAACTCAATTTTGAGCTCCTTTGATCTAATCCTAATCAACTATTAATTAGGTTCGATCAACTACTCAAAATTGACAATGGGTTCTAACTTGATCTAATCAATGACCCTAATTATTATCCAATCACTAGACTCAATTGTTCTACCCATACCCTCATGCATAAACATAAATTAAATTATAAAATAATTTTTAGATTATGTTTAAGTGCATAAATTAATGGCTTATGATCTTGAAATATTTTCAGATCTAAACTTAAAGTCATATAGCTCATATATGCTGTTTTAGATCTAAAATTTATGAAATATATAAAATATATATAATTTTTAGATCTAAAATTAATCATGGCACATATCACATATATGCATAATCAGATTTAAAATAAAGATTAAAATATTTTAAAAATATTTTTCAAAAATTCTTTCGTATCGTACTAGGACAACCTTTTCAGTATAGGGATTTAACCTTATACTAGGACAATCTTATTTCAATGGGATACAAATTTTAATTATTTTAGTTTTAGATCTAATATCAAATAAGACATATCTCATACATATAATTTTAGATCTAAAGTTATTGATTTATATTTTTCAAAAATTATATTTAAAATCGATCAATCTTGTACTAGGACAATCTTTTTAGTATAAGGGATTAACCCTATGCCAAGACAACCTTATATCAGCATAAAATTGATTTTAATCAATCATAATTATCATATCTAAAATAGAAATCAGATGTAAATCTATTTTATGCATGTTAAAAATTTATGACTCCGATACCACTGTTAGATTTCTAGGTGATTAGCATGCAAATTTTTTTCATCTCATGAAAATACGTAGCGAAAAGGTAAATTAAATAATTTAATTTATTCATGCATAGATCTAATCCTACAATCACCTAAGAATCATGTAATAGGCTATGAAATAATATTTCAGATCTAAAAGTTAAATAGAGAAGGAAGAATGATTATCTTAATCACTTTCCTTTGATCTTACTCGAATTAGATCCGGTGGATGCCTGGGGTTTCTGTTGGAGCCGTGCAAGCATCCAACCTCTGCTGGTATCTATATGAAGATGGTCTGATCGAAGTACTAAGGTCATCAGAGTACCAGCACCTTGCAGGCCTCACTCCTTGCTTGGATCTGGATCCTCTTCTTCTAGATCTCGAAGAAGAAGATCCCTGTGCGAACTCTTTAGTACTGAATTAAGGGAGACGGCTTCTAGGATGCCAAGAAAGGATAATAATCTTTCTCTTCCTTCTTCTTCTCTCTCTTTCTTTAGATCAGATCTGAAGGTGGGGCATGATGAGGAATAAGGAGGAAAAGGGGCGTTAAGATGGAGAGATTCGGTAAGAAAGGAGTTAGCGCACACCCAAAAAAGTTCCTCATGCTCCACCTTCATGCATGCCCTTCTTTCTTTTATTTTGTCACATAAATAAAGTCCTCCCACACCACATTTAGATAAGAATTGACACTCTTACTTATTTGAATTGATTTCAAATAGGAATTAGAGTCAAAAGGGAAAAGAGAGACCTAAAGAGGAGGGGCACCAACTATTGGTGCTCCTCTCTTTCACGCATGCTTGGCGCTCCTCTCTTTCATGCATGCAAGGGACGCACATCTTCGCATGCCCTCTCTTATTTTTCATGAAAGAAGAGAGAGAATCTTGGATAAAAGAGGATTTGGATTCTTACTTTGATTGGATTTCAAATTGGATTTGATTTGAATCAAATTCGGGCCCGATTTGAATCAAATTCGAAAAGGCTATCAAATCTGATCTAATCAGGATTCCAATCCAAGTCCAACTTAGATAATTAAACCCAATAAGACTTAAATTAATTCAAATCTAATTAAATTAAATCTAATTTAAATTAATTAGGACTTGATCCATAATCTAATTAAACCTAATTACATTGCAATACTTACAATTAAGTTCCTTTCTAATAATTAGCGGTTACTAAATATGTAATCCTTACATAATTAGTAGTTTTTTAATTCAAACCATTAATCCAATTGATAATTTAATTATGATCCAAGCTATTGATTAGGTCATGCTCCTTTTGTGTGTAATCTTTCAAATTTTATTCTGTCTAGTAGTGAGACATACCGTGATCTCCATCGCAGTATTATCGAAACTTTTTCGATGGGTTGGAATGATTTCAACTCAACCCAATAAGGATTATTGATCTGAAAATAATCCTAGTGAGTTTTTGCAATCTATTAGTGACACCTAGCAGCATGTAGTGGCAACCCAGTAGAATAGAAAGATGAACCCCTAGGTGTAGTTACCGTGTGATCAAGTTCTTCTATCGAGAGTCCTAAGAGGATGCAGGTAATGAAAACTCATCAAACCTGTTGGTGTAGAAATCCGCCAGCGTCGGAGAAGCTGGAGTCGAGGGTGCCGCGGTCGCCGCTGGGACCTGCAAAAGGAAGTCTAAACTGGAGTTGGGGTTGCTCCGGCAAGACCCTTCGACGCTCAAATCAGTTCTCTGCCTCAACAAAAATGGAGTGCTCGAATGAAAATTTTAGTAGAATTTTGAGATAGAGACTAGACCTTAGAGAATAACGTATCTAGGGATCCCTTTTATAGGCAGAGGGCGTAACAGACTGATAGCGACGTCTGTAACCGCCTGGTAGTGGGCCGTTCAGAGCAATGAGAAGTTTGTTACGGAGGATAGTGGAGTAGAGTCGTGGACATCGCCATGGCTTGCCACGTGGGGCCAATTGTAGAAAGTGGAGTGATGTCCGTTGTCGTGACTTGCCAGAGCATGATGGAGTCACGTGGGATCCGTCACAGGAAGTGGAGCAGTGCCGCAACCGTTATGGTGGCCTGCCAGGGAGCCCGAGCCTGTCGGTCGAAGCTCGGTAGGGGTGTCTGGAGGAGCGGAGTAGCTCTCTGTCTGAGAGGAGCTCAGATGTTTCGAGGTTGCTGACGAACCCGCTGTCGACGGGTGCCTTGGGTGTTGACTCTGCGGGCCGAAGTCACTTTGCCGTAGAAGCTCGGACGGAA
>KE508150.1:30217-40537 GCA_000441515.1 Elaeis oleifera | reverse complement strand
CCAAGCGAAATCATTAGTAACCCCTCAAATGCTTTGTAATCATCAAATCAATTCAAGGAGCAACAAACTTTTAAATCAATCTTTAGATCTAAATTAGATGTGTTTAATCTTATTAGATCTGAAATAAGAATGATTAAAAGTTTGCATCAGACTGATATAAGGTTGTCCTGATATAGGATTTATCCTCAATATTGAAAAGATTATCCTAGTCCGATGAGAACTGATTTTGAAAAGATATTTTAAAGTATTTAATTATTATTTAGATCTAATTTATATCTATGAGATATATATTTTATTAATTTTAGATCTAAAACTTAATATATATGTGTGATATATGGTTGTAGTTTAGATCTAAAACTGCATACATGTGAGACATGTTTTAAATGTAGATCCTTTAATACATATGTTAGATATGTATTTTGATTTGTTTTAGGTTGAGATATTTATGCATATATTGATATATATTTTGATTACTTTTAGATCTAAAAATGATGTATATGATACATGGTTTGTATACCCATGGTCTAAAACTTACTTTTCAGTCAAACCCTAGATCTAAAATCATAGGATCTTTATTTGTTGCATGAAAAAGTTGTTTAGATTTGAAAATTATTTCTCATCTAAATTGGAACTTTAAATGATGTAGGAAAATATCAAAATATAAAATTATATGTGATATAATATTAATTAGTTTAGATTAAAAATTATTTTGACATTTAAACTAAACCCATATCCATAATGCACTTAATTGAGAATTAAGATTTAAAATTAAAGGATCTAAAAATTATGAATTTAAGATCTAAATTTCATTGTATAAATATGGGCTAGGGTATGGGTTGAACCAATTAGGTCTAGAGATTAAACTACAATAGGGTCCATGATTAGATCAGGTTAGAACCCTTTTTCAATTTTGAGTCGTTGATCGAACCCAATCAAATATTAATGGGTTTGGGTCAATAGGGGCTCAAAATTAAGATTAATTATAGTTGGTCAATCGATTCATACTTGATGTGAATTGATGATCTCAAGATCGAATTTAGCTCCTTGGTTCGAGCTTGAATAACTAAGTCAACGGATTCGATTCTAATAGACCATTTGGTGTCTAAGGTAAGTTTGGCATTCTTGATTGGTGATTTTTAATTGGGAGCTACTTGCATAGATGGCATCTATGATGAGTTAATGATATATCCATCCCATCGATCTCATTTATCTGGCCATTTGGTAGATTATGGATTGAGTCTGGTTGATTAGTAATTTGTGTTCACCCATGCCAGCTAGGTAGGTCAGACATGAGATGGACTGACCTAACCAGTTTAGTCATTACATTTAATGTATGTGACTAAGTAGATGAGACATAAATTAAATCTCCTCAATTGAATATTAAGTCTAGCGATCTTCCACTGTTGTAAAGATGTGGGTGCCTTTCCTGACGTTGATCGTTCTTGGCTGGTTACAATGGTTTGGTTGCATCGGAGAGGCACAACCACTATATTGGCATCTGATGCCCTGGGATGGAGATGGGGTTGGGCTCAATAACTGTTAGATGAGGGACCTAATGATGACTCGACACCCACTGGTGAATGGTGGGTCAGACTTAACTAAGAAATATGTCAATAATTGTTAGGTGAGGCCACAGGACTTAAAGACTGAATATGCTGCATCTTGCTTGGTGAAGCAATGGACAAGATGTTGTCCACTTATTGATTCATGTGACATCAATAACTGTTAGGTGAGGTGCACACAGATTAGTGGGAGCATAGTACCCATTAGAACTAATCATGTATAGGTTTCTGTTTCTACCTCCGAGGAGTATGAGAGATTTGAGAAATAGTGGAAGCCTTGTTTGTTTTAAATTTTTTAAAATCAATATTTATCAAATATAAATATCTAATTAGAAACTGTTCTCTCTATAGATAGTCATGTCGAGTTCCAACCCACTAGCCCAAATTCTTGACACTGATAGGTTGATCGAGTCTAATCACAATAACTGACTCCAGAACTTGAGATTAGATCTCAGTTCTAAAAAATTTACTCATGTCCTTAACTAGGATGAGCCTTCTGAAGGCACATCTGATTTGCTCATTATTGAAATTAATTTAACAAGTTTCTCTTCTTTTAGTTGGATTCTAGATTCTGGTTTGAGTGCACACTTGTATACTTCTATACAGGATTTAAAAAAAATTAGAAGACTGAGAGAAGATGAAATTACTCTTCGAGTCGGTAATAGAGCAAGAGCTGCTGTCGTAGCCATCGAAACTTACTCTTTGCAATTACGGTCAGGATTTAGTTTAATTTTAAAAGATTGTTATTATATTCTGGTAGCTAGTAGAAATTTGATTTTTGTATCTATACTGGCATAGGATAATTGTAATTTTATTTAATAAAGACTTGTGCATAATTTATTTTAGAAATAAATGTGTTGTATGTGCCTATTTGATACATGGTCTTTATCATTTGCATGTGATGCAAGTATTAATGTTAACGAGTAAATAGTGAATACCATAGGATCTAAGAGACCTAGAGATAGGATCAGCCAAAGTATTTGTGGCACCTTAGGCTAGGTCATATCGGAGAGGACAGACTCAACAAATTGGAGAAAGATAGTCTTCTCAGACCATTGACTTTTGAGTCTTATCCAGTTTGTGAGTCATGTCTTTAAGAAAAATAACTAAGCTATCTTTTATAGGACAAGGAGAAAGGATCACTAGTTATTAATCTTGGTGTGCACTGATGTGTGCGGTCCATTCGATGTACAGGCTAGGGGTGGCTATATCTACTTCATAACCTTGACCGATGATTTCTCACGGTATGGGTTTGTGTATTTGATGCACCATAAGTTTGAAGCTTTTGAAAAGTTTAAAAAGTTCAGACATGAAGTAGAAAAATAGATGAAAAAATTTATAAAGGTTCTTCGATCAGATCGAGAAGAAAAATACCTCAGTGAAGAATTTTAGACCTATCTCAAGGATAATAGTACAATCTCATAGCGAACACCTCCAGAGATGTCTTAGCTCAATAGGGTATCTGAAAGGAGGAATCAGATCCTATTAGATATAATTCGATCCATGATGAGCTTCACAGATCTTTCTATCTTTTTATGGAGATATGCGTTACTTTATGTAATTTATCTATTGAATAGGGTTCCCTCTAAATCCCTTCCTACCACACCATACAAGTTATGGCATGGTAAGAAGCCAACTCTTAGTTATCTCAAGATTTAGAGATGTCTGGCTCATGTCAAGCGACAGCAGGCGGACAAAAGTTAGAGGCTAGGTCTTTTAGGGTTCATTTTATAGGGTATCCTAAGAAATTCATGGGATACTATTTCTATCTTCTTGAGGATCACAATGTGATTATGAGCCGTCATGCCATTTTCTTGAAAAGGAGTTTATCTAGGATGGAGGTAGTGGGAGGAAGATTAAGCTTGAGGAGAAGGTCTCTGAAGAGCATCGAGTCCAAGAACTTGAACTCAGTAATGAGCTAGTAGATGTGGTACCACCTCCATCTCGTAGATCAAGTAGAGTCTCCCATCCTCCTAAAAGGTACTTAAGTATTTTATAGAGAATTTAGACTAAGCATTTCTTATGGAAGATAGGGACATTAAGAATAATCTCAGGACCTATGATGTGGTGATGTCAGATATAGACTTCGAAAAATGGATGGAAGCGATGAAGTCAAAAATTGACTCAATACATTCCAACCAGGTTTGGACTTTAGTAAATCCATCTGAAGGTATTGTACCTAGTGGGTGTAAATTGGGTTGGATGGTCAGGTAGAGACCTATAAGACACGGTTGGTAGTGAAAGATTATAGTCAACGTGAAGGCATTGACTATCAGAAAATCTTTTTTTCTGTGGCCATATTGAAATCCATCTGAACTCTGCTTGCGGTTGCAGTTTTTCATGATTATGAAATCTGATAGATGAATGTAAAAACTATCTTTTGAATAGATATCTTGAGAAAGATATCTATATAGAGCAGCCTTTGGATTTCATGTCTAGTGATAGTGATCATAAGGTCTGCAAGTTTCAAAATTCATTTATAGACTCAAACAAGCATCTCGAATTTGGAATACTCACTTTAATGATGTGATCAAAATATTTGATTTCATCAAAAATGAGGAGCCGTATGTGTACAAAAGGTCAGTGGGAGTGCTGTCATATTCTTCGTATTTTATGTGGATGACATCTTTCTGATTGAGAATGATATTTTCATGCTAACATTGATTAAAGTATGGTTGTCAAAAGAGTTCGTCATGAAAGACCTAGGAGAGCTTCCTATATTCTTGGTATAAAGATCTATAGGGATAGATCTAAGAGAATAATAGGACTCTCACGGCATATGTACATAGAGGAGATGCTGAAGATGTTCAGCATGGAAAACTCCAAGAGGGATCCCTTACACCTTAGGCATGGCACTCATTTCTCCAAGAAGATGTGTCTTGACACACCTGGGGAGATCCAGTGCATAAGCAAGATCCCTTATACCTTAGCAATAGAGAGCCTCATGTATGTCATATTATGTACACGGCCTGATATAGCCCTTGTCATGAGTGTCACGAGCAGATATCAGGCAAATCTAGATGAAGAATACTGGATTGCTATGAAGAACATCTTTAAGTACTTGAGAAGGACTAAGGATTTGTTCTTAATCTTTGGCAAAGCATCCAAGCTGAAAGTGGAAGGATACACCGATTCAGACTTCATATCTGATGTTGATGATAGAAAGTCTACATTAGGATGTATTTTCTGTGCAATGGAGGATCGATTAGTTGGAAGAGTTCCAAACAACCAGTCATTGTAGATTCAATCATGAAAGCTGAGTACATCGTCGCCTCTAAAGCTGTTAAGAAAGCATTCTTATTCAAGAAGTTTGTTACGGAGCTGGGTGTGATGCCATCGAATGTCATTGCACTACACTGTGACAACAACGATGCCATAGCCCTCGCTAAGGAGCCCAGGTCTCATCAGAAGTCCAAGCATATCGAGCGGTGATTCTACATCATATGCGAATACCTCGAGAAGAAGTTTGTCAAGATGCAGGGAGTCAACTCCGTGCAGAACATGACGGACCCACTGACCAAGCCTCTCAACTAGTAGAAGACCGAAGCTCACCTTAAGAAGATGGATCTTAGGTACACGGCCAATTGACTTTAGGTCAAGTGAGAGTTTGTTAGATGTGTGCCCTAGAAGTCAATTATTGGCTGACAGATTTTGTAATTTTAGAACAAACTTTATACTTATAAATTTTATTATTAATAAAGATAATTTATTCCAATCATGTTTATGCATCCATAATTTGTCTTAAAAATTAACAAAGATGATTTAATATATTCTCAGAGTGTTGAGAATTTGAGACATATAGTATTAGTTATTAGTTTCTAAATACTCTGGATCGAGGATCATCACGGGGGACAGCGATCAATCTATTTGAGATCGGTGCACTGATCACCCCCTTTCAGATAAATGAGTCTCGAGTCTGCAGTATAGGGATACTGGGGTGAGAGTGTAGGTGGTTGTTAGGAAACAACTTACACTGAGCGTGACCAACACGAGAAACTATTTGGATATCTACTCACTTGCCAGTGATCTTCTCAATGCTATAGTGGTGTGAGTGATCCTTTGACCTATGGTGTCATTGGCTATTCACAATGAGGCTATTGAGTTTGACTACACATTCTCTTAGTCCTTAGCCATTCGGATCCTTACTATGTATGTTAGCTACGGTAGGTTAGGTTCACTGTTTGGAGTAGGATGCACCTAGATATAATTTATCGACCTTGATAGAAAAGAGAAGTCCTATGTGATTCGCGAGACTGAGTTCAAAAAGTCTTTGATCAAAGTAAGTATGAATAGTGGAAGAAATTTTCACGGGATTCACAACTGAACTAGAGTCGAGCCAATCTTGCATATGACTAACGATGGGGTTTGATGAGTTCTCTATGATCTCTGTCAAGTCGAAACTTACAATAAAAGATTGAATTACACGATAACTGCACCTAGGAGATTACACTTTCATTTTGTTGGGTTGTCACTATATACTGCTAGGTGTCATTGGTAGATTGTGGGACTCATCGGGTGTCGTCTTGATGATCGATGACCCTTGAAGGATAGAGTTAGAATTTTTTAACCAATCAAAAGGAGTCTCGATGATATTATGATGGAGATCACAATATATCTCACTACCAGATAGAATGAAATCTATGGGGCCACATATAAAACAACTTCTTATCCGATTAGATGGTTGATTGATGATTATGAATCATTAAAGGGTAAGATCGTCAATTTGATTAATGATTAATTTGTGCAAAAGTTGCAATTAAGTAATTCACTAAGTGTAAGTGAATCATAGGGGGATTAATTAGTAATTGAATTGCTAATTGATTCAATTTGATTGAGCAATTAAGATTCGGATCAAGTCTAATTGAATTGGATTCAATTTGACTAGGGTTGGATTTGATTAGATTGAGCCTAATTATGAGGGAGATTAATTCTTGATTTGATCAAGATTTGGGTTCAGTTAATTTTTAATAAGATTAGGATCTAATTAAAATATTGGGTTTCTAATTTGATTAAATTTTTTTCTTATTTCGATCAAATCGAATCAAATTCGGTTTAATTCAAATTTGGAAACCTTGGAGTCCATTGGAGCTGGAACTCTCTCTCCACTGCCTCGCTTTGGTTTTCACACCCCATATTCCATGACAAAAATATTTTGGCATTAGAAATATTTTACATGAGTGTTCTGGGCATAGATATGAGAGAGAGAGGTTGATGACTCATCATCTTATCTCTTGATCTCTTTCCTTGTTTGAATTTGATTCAAATCAAGGATAGAGATAAAAAGAAAACTAATCTGATTTTTATGGCAACTGGATGGTACCAACAACCAATTCTTCTCTTGGATGTAGAGGAATATGGGCATGAGAAATTAGAGCTGATTTCTCACACCAATGCTTGCAAAAATTCCTTAACACCAAAAATATTTGGCGTGTGATGTAGGTGGCGCCCCTCTCCCAAGAAATCCTAGTCCTCCCTCTTATAAATAGGGACTAATTTAGACCCTATGTGAAAGTGAAAAATCAAAAAAATTAGAGAAAGTTTTTGAACATCTGAGTCTTCTTCCTCCTTCTCTTCCTCTCCGTTCTCCCTAGTTCTCAAGAGAGTCTATGAGATCTATCAGAGAACAACCTCAGCCATCAAAGAGGAGTCTTCTACGAGAGTGCTAACACCCTGGTGAAGACACCTATCTCTAGTCGGAATGAGTTCTCATGTGGATATCTATGGAGGCTGGGCGCGTGCACGGCTAAAGGAACCCATTCAGATTCATGATCATCGACTGCAGTGTAGATCAACCTACACAAAGGTATTGAGATTCAATCTCAATATTTTCTCTTTTATTTTCAGATTATGTGTATGTCATAGATCCAGGGGCTCGGATAGTATAGATTAGATCTATTACATGTGGGTTAAAGGATTTAACCTAGATCTATTTTCCACTATGATCAAAAATTATTTTGAAATTCATACATGCAACCTACTTGATTTCTAACAGTGGGGAAAGATGACGTTCATATAAAGATGCCAAACCAATTGGTATAGAAGTTGAAGAATGTCAGACATGTTCCAAGTTTATGGAGGAATTTGATTTTAGTTCGATAGTTGGACACTAAGGGGTACATTATAACTTTCGTTGGTGGCTCTTGGAAGATCACCAAAGGTGCTATGGTGATAGCATGAGAGAACAAGTTGGGTACCCTTTACATGACAAGTGATGTTAGAGACACAGTGGCACTGACAAAGGTAGATTCAAACCTATGACATTGTAGACTATGACACATGAGAAAGAAAGGTATGCAGGTAATGTTAAAGAAGGGCAAACTGATAGGTTTAAAGTCCCTTAATGTTGGTATCTGCGAGGATTGTATTCTTGGAAAGCAGAAAAGAGCTAGTTTTCAAAGATTGGCAGAATACCAAAGGTAAGGAAGCTGGAGCTTGTACACACAAACATGTGGGTTCCATCTCTGATCGCATCCCTTGGAGTCTCATAGTACTATGTCATATTCTTTGACGACTCCACCAGAAAGGTATGGGTTTACTTTCTGAAAATAAATTCGATATGTTTGCTACTTTCAGAAAGTGCAAAAGCCTGGTAGAAAATGAGTCTAGTAAAAGGATCAAATGTTTGAGGTTCGATAATGGCAATGAGTACGACAGCAGCAAATTCAAGGAGTTCTGCACAATGAATGAAATTAGGATGGAGAAAACCATCTTGAGGACACCTCAATAGAATAGAGTGGCTCAGCGCATAAACTAAATTTTGAACGAAAGAGCCAAAAGAATTGTTAGAAAGTGGGTAGACTAGCATGCATAGATTTTAAATAATTTTAAAATAATAACGAAAATGAATCTAGGTTAAACCCTTTAACCGCACATGCAATAGATCTAATCTATATCTATCTGAGCCCTGATCAAAGTCATGCATATAATCTAAAAATAAAAATAAAAATAAAATTGAGATCATATCTCAATACTTTATGCGGTTTGAAATATGCCATAATTGATGATCCTAGATCTGAAGGTTCTTGAGTCGCACATGCATCCGGTCTCTACAGGCATCCATCGAAATCAATCTTGAACCTTTCTTTTCGTACTTGATCCATCTTTTTCAAGATGAATCTCAGCCTTTTGGATCTTTGATCAACCATTGATCTTTGACCGTGATTTCAACATTTGAACTGTAGCCTTTCTTCTTGTTCCATGTTATAGAAGAAATCACCCTCAACTTTGACATGTGGAAGATGGGATGCCAACCTTGGGCGTTGGATAGAGAGGAGGAAGACAGGATGGCATGGAGATGGAAATCTGAATTCACAATTCAATTATTTGGAACCCTAGGAGACCATCTCTTAAATATACCTTTCTTGATTCCAAATCAATCTCCAATCAGGCTAAAAAGGTTAGTCCTTATCTCATAAGATCTTTATTTTTAATTTGATTTTCTTCTCAAGAAAATCAGATCCAATTGAAAAGCCCCACACCTCATATGGCAAGTAAAGGGGGCACCCCACATCCCATATGGCAGGTAGAGGGGGTGCCCACATCAAATGAGGTGCACAAGAGAGGGGGCATAGCCCCGCTCTCTCTGTCCTTCCATGCCAAAGCAAAAGAGGGGCAGGCCCCTCTCTATTCTATCTGCCCAGTCCAAATGGTATGCGCCCGTTGGACTTTCCAAAATGAGGCATGGCCTCCTCTCCTCTTTCCAATTAATCCATGCCTCAAAAGAAATAATAAGGAAGAAAATAAGGAGATTTGTTTGCCAACTAATTGGCTTGATCCAATCCTTTTGGGCCCTCAAATAGGTGCCCCTCTAAACACAAATCAAAATGGATCTAGATAAGGTTCAAAGCTATAGACTTGATTCAATCCTTATCTAATAAGGAATCCAAGTCTGGAGAAGAATTGGGTTTAATTATGTACTAACATAATTCTCCTAAACCCAATAGAATTTCAGTAAATCCTAATCCAATTGGAACTTCACATGCCCAATTGGTTAATTCAAGATTAAATCCCTTAATATGTGACCCCATAGGTTCTATTCTATCTTATAGTGAGATATATTGTGATCTCTATCACAATATCATCGAAATTCTTTTTGATAGATTGAAATAATTCCAACTCTATCCTTCAAGGACCATCGATCATCAAGACGATGTCCAATGAGTCCCACAATCTACTAGTGATACCTAGTAGTATGTTGAGATAATTTAGTAGAATGAAAGTATGAACTCTTAGGTATAGTTATCAAGTGATTCAGTCCTTCTATCGTGAGTCTCGACTTGACGGAGATCATAGAGAACTCATTGAAGGGAAGCGTGGTGGGTGATGTGCATGTATTTTCAAAAACTTTATAGTGGAATATGCATAGATTAAATAATTTAATCTATAATGCATGCATAGATCAAATCAAAATCACCATACAGGATCTATGATATAAACTAATATGTATGTATATACATCTGAAATCTAAAATTCAGCAAGTATAGAACATATCTAATTTATATTTAGATCATATCTAAATATTAATTGAATTCAAAAATTCATACCTGAGTGTGGGTAGCAGATCACCGCATCCGAAATCTATGATAGATAGTTCTTCATGATGCTTGACAGTCGCACACACGTCCGACCTCTATGGATATCCACACGAAGCCCTTATGCTGATCGATTTCCTCAGGAGTGCTAGCTCGCGAAGACACCATCCTTTGACTGATCTAAGAAGAACATGATGAAGATAAAGAATAAGAAAATCCTCTCTTTT
>KE508148.1:51306-63732 GCA_000441515.1 Elaeis oleifera | reverse complement strand
ATGATCCCAAAAATCTTCAACGACGTGACATGAGGAATCATGTAGTTATTTGAAGGTTAGTGGAAGGGTCCCATGCTGACATCGGTTATGATGTGGTTACATATAAAATTTCTTTTCAAAGATCTAGGTGAAACATTCTGAAATAAAAGATCTATAGAGATAGATCCTAAAAGGATGTTTGGTTTTCACAGATAAGTACATAGAAAAGGTGCTGAAAGGGTTCAGCATTGAAACCTTCAAGAGAGATCCATTATCTTTTAGGCATGGGAGTATGCCATGCTATGTACTTGATATGGTATATCTTGCTGTGAAAGTCACGAGCAGTATTAGTTGAATCCAAGCTGGGAGCATTGGATTGCTGTGAAAATATCTCTAAGTACTTGAGAAGCACTAAGAGATTATTCCTCATCTTTAAAGAAGAGTTAGTGCTAAGAGTGAGAGGATACACTGATGCTAATGGTAGAATATCTACATCAGCATGTATTCTTGAGTTATGTTGGTTCGATTTGTTGGAAGGGTTCCAAGCAATCGACCAATAGAAGCTGAATATGCTATGGATGTGCAAGATGCATTTTGGTTCTTATGATAGTTGCAGACTTACATGTCATACCATTGGATGCTATGACATTGTACTGCAAAGATAATGGTCCATAGCCCTCGCTAAAGAGCCAAGGTCTTACCAGAAGTCCATGCACATAGAAAGATATAGGCGATTACCTCAAGTAGAAATATATGAAGGTATAGAGAGTAGACTCCACATAAATGTGGTAGGTCCAAGTCATTTAGCTAGCTAAATACTAAAGTCTATCTTCAGAAGATGGGGCTTAGGTATATGACAGATTGGCTTTAGTGCAAGTGAGAGTTTGTTAGATATGTTCCCTAGAAGTCAATCTTGGCTGACACATACTTTCTAGGGCATATTTTATACTTGTTGGGCAGTCTTTATAACCAATCATGTTTATGTGTCCATGATTTATCTTAAAAATTAATAAAGATGATTTTGTACATTCTCAAGGTGTTGAGAATTTGAGACATACATCATTAGTGGTTAATTTTAAATACTTCTGATCGAAGGATTGTCACGAAGGACAATGATCAATCTATTTGAGATTGATGCACGGATCACCTCCTTTAGGGCAGATGAGTCTCGAGTCTTTGGGGTGAGAGTGCAGATGGTTGTTAGAGAGTAACTTGCACTAAGCATGACCAACATGAGAAATCACTTGGATGTCTACTCACTCATCAGTGATTTTTTCGATGCTACAGTGGTGTGACTGATCCTTTGACCTACGATGTGTTGGCTACTCACAATGAGGCTATATAGTTTGACTGCATATTTTTTGGTCCCTAGTCATATGGGTCCTTATTGTGTATGTTGGCTATGTAGGTTCAGGTTCACTGTTTAAAGTAGGATGCATCTAGATGGAATCTATCGATCTTGATAGAAAAAAAAAATCCTATATAATTCGTAAGACTAAGTTCAAAAAATCTCTAGCCAGAGTAAGTGTGAATATTGGAAAGAATTTTCATGAGATTCACAAATAAACTCGAGTCGAGCTAATCTAGTATATGATTGACGATGGAGTTTGATGAGTTCTCCATAACCTCCATCAAGTCGGGATTCTCGATAGAAAAATTGTATCACATGATAATTGCACCTAGAATTTATTTTTTATTCTACTGGGTTACCACTATATGTTGCTAGACATCACTGGTGGATCATGAGAACTTACTAAGATTATTTTCGGATCAACGATCTTTGTTGAGATGAGTTAGAATCGTTTCAGCCCATTGAAAAGAGTTTCGATGATACTGTGATGGATCGTGAGAACTCACTATGTCTCACTACCAGATAGAATAGAACCTGAAGGGTCATACACAAAAAGAGCATGATCTGATCAATAGCTTGGATCATATTTGAATTATTAATTGGATTGATAGTTAGAATTTTAGAAACTGCTAATTTGTAAGCGTTACAGTTTTGGCAGCTACTAATAGTTAGCATAGGGATTTAATTACAAATGTTGTAATTTTTTTGAGATTGATTAAATTATAAATTAAATTTAATTAATTAAATTAGATTTAATTAAATTAGATTTAATTTAATTTAATATTAATTAGGTTCAATTATCCAAATCAGATTTAGATTTCAAGTCTGATTGGATCAAGCTTGACAGCCTTTTCGTATTTGGCTCGTTTCGGACTCGATTTGAACCCGATTGAGACTCTATTTGAACCAAATGAACTCTGACTTAGAGAGCCCAAGTTTTTTAAGACTCTTTCTCCAAAATTTATGCCAAGATGAGAAGGGCACATATTGAATCTCGCTGCTTTTCTCTTTTCACGCGTAATGAGAGGAGGGAGACAATTAGCACCCATAATTAGCACCCCATCTTTTTGGGATTCTCTCTCTTTAGGACATCTATCCAAATTTGATTTGAATAGATGCCTTATCAAGAGAACTATCTAATCAAGTTAAATTAGGGCATGGAAGAATTTTGTGCGACAAAAATTTTTGGAAAAAGGATTGGCGTGCACTAAGAGATTTGCGTGAGAGATCTCATGATTTTCTTTTTGGCACACAAAATATTTCATTCCTTTGTTACACACCATTCTTCCCTATTTAGATAAGATTTGATCTTATCTCTAAGGGGGTGTGAAGGCTTGTGATGGTGTGATAAAATTAAAAAATTGGATGCATGAAGGGAGGCATGCGCTAAGAAGGAGAGGATCTTCTTTCTTACATCTCATTTTTCATCCCAATGCCTCCTTTAGTTTTTCCCCTTCATCCAATGCCCAGATTTGATAGAGATCAGATCTAAGAAGAGAAAAGAGAGAAAAGAAAAAGAAGAAAAAAGATTATTCTTTTCTTCATAGTGATTTGATTCAGATCCCGTCGGATCCACGTGAAAGAGTTCACGCAGCGATCTGCTTCGTCAAGATTTAGAAGAAGAGATCAAGATCCAAGGATAAAGAGCGAGATCTACAAGGTGCTAGCACATCGATGATCTCGATGCTCTGATCAGACGGCTTCGTGTGGATACTAGCAGAGGTCGGGCGTGTGTGCGGCTACGATCAGAACCCGGGACATCCGTAGGATCTGAGGTATGGAGATCTGATCTCCATTTATTTTCTGTTTCAAATTTTAGATTGTGGGTATATGTTCGTATCAAGATCTTTTCTATGGTTTTCAGATCTTATCTGGTATGTGAATAAATTAAAATTATTTAATTTATTATTTTCGCTGCTTAAATCTTTAAAAAAAATTTGAACTACATATACGAAATCGTAGAGTATTTTCTAACGCCTAGAGTGATCCTTGTGGAGATCTCAAGATCACTAGTTCATGGTCTTCATGATGGTATATGAGATCTGATCCCTTGCTTATATTCATGCTTATATTATTTGATTGCAATGATCAAGGTATTCCTACAACTTTTATATTCTGGTAGTCTAGTTTAAATGTTAAACTTTACTTTCAGTTGTTGAATACATATAAATTTTAAATTTATATTCCGCTGCATCATCAGAACCCAACACTATTCTAGGCTGATCCTGAGTGGATAGCCGTAGAGATCGAATATTTGTGTGGCTAAAGAAGAATCTATTTCTTTCAGATCCAGATTTAAGAAAAAATTACGAAATAGATATGTGATTCGATCACATATTCAATTTCAGTATAAAATTCAGTATGTATTCAATTTTAGTATATGAAGTAGATCTTTGTATTCTATATTTATTAATATATGATTAAGATGAAAAGATATTTTAATCTTCTATTTTACTATATTATTTAAATTTTTTTTAAACGTACATACATGCCCAACATGAAATTCTAATAGTAGTATCAGAGCCACGGATTTTATATACATAAAATTGACATACATATTTTGAAAAAATTTTAAAATCTAATTTTTCTTGATACATGAGATGTATAGATGATTGCTTTAAATCTAAAATTTATTTTAGATTTAATTTTTAGATCATATAGTTGATATATATTAGCATGTATTTATCTGAATTTTGTTCTAAAATGATTTCTAGTTCATATTTATGCGATATGTAGATGCATGCATAAATCTAAAAATTAATTTAACCTGATTTATGATTCATATATGAGATATGTGATTATATATTTAGGTCTAAAAATTATTTTCAGTATGATTCTTGATTTGTATATAAGATGTATAACATCATTTTATGATCTAAATTTTTGTTTAGATCTGAATTTTACATACATATATGAGATATATGCTTATATGTTAAATCTAAAATTAATTTATAATTTAAAATTATCTTTCATACAAAAATTTAGATCTAAAATTTAATTTTAAAATCTAAAATTTATGTTTATACATGTGAGTTTTGATCATGGAAAAATCAAAAATTAGATTATGTAATCAGATTGCATCTAAGATTTTTGATTTGAACACAATGGATCTAATTCGATTAAATAATTAATTAAATTGAGTCAAGTATTGATTAGGATTAAATTAATTAAGTTATAAGATCAAGCAATTATTGTTGATTAAATCGATTGAATCTCATGTGTAGAATCGATTGACCTAAAGATCTAATTCGGCTTGATGGCTTGAGTCTGATTCACTTAAGCTAACCTATTTGGATTAATTGACCTATTGGTGTCTAAGACAAGTAATTGAGAAGTGATTATTTAATTGAATTCATTTGCTGATCTGATCAATTTATTGGTGTCTAAGAAAAGCAACGGAGGGATTCCCACTAATTTTCACTTATCTGGCCAATTTGAAAGATTAAGTTTTGAATAAGGTTGCTTGGCAGTTTGGTTTAGCCTATGCCAATTAGATTGGTCATATGACGAATGATTGATGAGACCTAAACCTAAACCCCTCCATAAATATTAAATCCATAGGTCTTTCACCATTGTAGATGTGCAGGTGTGCTACTGGTGTTGATTATTCTTGGTTGGTCACAGTAGTTCAGTTGTATCGAGAACATGCAATCACTCTATTAGCAAAAAATTACTCCAGAGTAAGGATAGGGTTGGGCCAATAATTGTTAGGTGAGGGTCCCAATGATGGCCTTGCACCTGCTTATGAATGGTGGGTTGAGCTTAACTAAAGAGTGTGGTCAATAACTGTTAGGTGAGTCCATATGACTTAGAGACTAAGTCACTGCAACATGTTTAGAGAAGCATCTGGACAAAGAGTTGTCTATGCATCGGTATGCATATTATCAATAATTATTAGGTGAGGTACATGGCATCGGTAGAACTGCAGCACCCACTAGGAATCCAGTTATCGCATTAAGATTTTGTTTCCCATCTAGAGAGTGAAAGGATCCGAAAATTAGTGAGAGTTACTATTTGCATATTAAAATCCCTAAAATAAATATAAATTCAAAATATAAAGTTTAATTTGAATCTCTACTCTCATAGTTAAATAATGTCAGCCTCAAACTTTTTAGCTCGCATCCTTGAATCCAATTATTTGACCAAAACAAACTATAAAGATGGGCTAAGAAACCTCAAGATTATCCTGAGTTCTAAAAACTAAATCATGTACTCAACCAAAAACCCTTAATGTTACCAAACCATCCTACTACAGAGCAAAAAATTACTTATAAAAATGGATAGATGAAGACAGTCAAGTCAAGTGCTATATCTAGTATCCATGACAAATGAGTTGTAAAGCCAGCATGAGCATATGCCCACTGTCAGGGCTATGATCACTCACCTACAAGGGTTGTATGGTGAGCAAAGCCATACAACGTACTTCAAAGTGTCCAAGAGACTCTTCAATCTAAAGATGCGTGAGGGCAGTCAGTCTATGAGTACTGTATGACAGTGATCAAGGATATCGAAGAGCTTGGAAAGCTCAGACTTTATATGCAGAAGGAATTACAGATAGATTTAATCCTTCAATCCCTTAGTAGTTCATATAGTCAATTTATTATAAATTTTATATGAACAAACTTGATTGCACTATATTCGAACTGGTCAACATGTTAATCACTACGGAAGGAATCTTGAAGAGTTCAAGGGGCACTGTTCTTGCTGTGAAGCAAACTTTTTCGACCAAGAGAAACTCTAGTTAGAAGAAGAAGAATAAATCTTCTAAGAAGCAAAAAAAAGAGAGCAAGCTAAAAAGAATGTTTCGAAGAAGGCTGAAGTAAAAGAAAATATTTCACTGTGATGCTGATGGCTACTAGAGGAGGAACTGTCCACTCTACCTAAAGAGCCTAAAGGTCAAAAAAGATGATAAATCTTCAGAAGGTATGCTTATAATTGAATATAACATTATAATTTCTTCTACTTCTAGTTGAGTATTGGATTCTAGTTCAAGTGCTCATATATGTAACTCAATGTAGGGTCTAATAGAAAGTAGGAGGTTGAGAGAAGGTGACAGATCCTTCAGATCGGCAATAGAGTAAAAGTTGCTGCAGAAGCCATTGACACTTATCCTCTTCGATTATCATTAAAATTTAGATTAGAATTAAAGAACTATTATTTTATTCTTGTAGCTAGTCAGAATTTGATTTTCACGTCTGTGCTAGCACGGGATGATTTTGAATTTAATTCAATAATGACTTTTGTTTCATTTATTTACTAAATAAATTGGTTGCACATGATCTTTTAATTGACAGTCTATATCACTTGCATATTAATGTGAATATAAATTTGAACGAGCAAATAGTGAGTATCATAGATCAAAAGAGATCCAGAGATAAAATTAACCAGAAGTACTTGTGACTTCATAGACTAGGCCATATTAAAGAGGATAGGATAAACAAATTGGAAAGAAATGGGATCCTTAGCTCTCTTAATCCAGAGTCATATCCAGCTTGTGAATCTTACCTTCGAAAAAAATCAAGTTATCCTTTGTAGGATATAGAAAAAAGGCCACTGAGTTACTTGCCCTGCTACACACCGATGTGTGTGGGCCATTTGATGTGCAGATCAAGGGTGGTTATAGCTACTTCATCATCTTTATCGATGATTTGTCTCGATATGGATATGTGTATCTGATGAAACACTTCTGAAGTCTTCAAAAGGTTCAAAAAATTCAGAAATAAAGTAGAAAATAAATAGGTAAACCCATTAAGGTTCTTCGATCTGATCGAGAAGGTGAATATCTTAGTCAAAATTTTTAGGATATTTTAAAGACAATGGTATAGTCTCTCAATGGACTCCTCTTAGAATACCTCAGCTTAATGGAGTATCCGAAAAGAGGAATAGGATCCTATTAAATATGATCAGATCCATGATGAGCTTCATTAATTTACTCTTATATTTTTGGGGATATGCCTTATTAATTATAATTCACCCATTGAATAGAATTCTATTAAAATCTATTTCTACCATACCATATGAGATATGGTATGGTAAGAAATCGAGTCTAGGTTATCTTAAGACTTGGAGATGTCCAACCTATATCAAGAGATAGATAGCTGATAAATTAGAGGATAGATCTGTAATAGCTCATTTTATAGGGTATCCAAAAGAATCAATAGGATACTACTTCTACTTTCCATAAGATCACAATATGATTTGAGTTGGAATACCATATTTCTAGAAAAATAGTTTATCCAGGATGGTGGCAGTGAAAGGTTAGTTGAGTTTGAAGACAAGATTTCTAAAGAGCAAAAAACTATGGATCCTTAGGAACCCATTATTCATGAGCCAGTAGTGATGTTCCTATTCCACCTCATAGATCTAGCAGGATCTTTCGATCTTCTAAAAGGTATATGGATATGCTTATGGAGGAAGTAAAGAAATATTCTTTATCGAAGATAAGGATCATAGTGATGATCCTAATACCTTTGATGAGATGATGTCTGACATTGATTTTGAGAAATGGTTAGATCCAATGAAGTCAGAGATTGACTCAATGCATTCGAACCAAGTATAGATTTTAGTGGATCCACCTAAGGGTATAGTACCCATTAGGTGTAAATAGATCTACAAAAAAAAAAGATACCGATGGTAAGGTAGAAACCTATAAAGCTAGGCTCGTGACAAAAGATTATAGTCAGTGCGAGGGCATTGACTATCAGAAAATTTTCTTATTCATAGATATGCTAAAATCCATCTATACTCTGCTTGCTATTGTAGCTTATTATGATTATGAAATCTGAAAGATGAATGTGAAAATTATTTTCTGAATGGATATTTGAGAAAATATCTATATGGAGCAGTCTTTGAGTTTCATATTAGGTGATGGTGATCATAGAGTCTGCAAGCTGCAAAGATCTATATACAGATTAAAGCAAGCTTCTCAAAGTTGGAATCTTCATTTTGATGATGCGATCACATCGTTTGGTTTCATCAAGAACTAAGATGAACCTTGTGTATACAAATCAGTGGGAGCATAATAAAATTTCTCATATTATACGTGGATGATATTCTCCTTGTTGGAAATGATATTTGTTGGGTATAAAATACCCCCAGCCGAAGTTAGTCAGAAGCCGATCAAGACTCTTCCAAATTCCGACTTCGTGTGGCATCTTTCCGAACTTCTCTGACAGCCTGGCTTCCATAGTGCTGAACGAATTTCTTCGACGGACGAACTCCTACCGCACCTCCCGAACTTCTTCAACAATAAGTTCCTCCAGTCATTTATCAGATCGCCCCAAGTGCTCACTGAGCTCCGCTGTCAGCCGACCTTTCACAGTGATCGATCGTTCTCCAAATCTTTTCCAGACTTCTTCCAGCCTCGATCGACGCTAATCTGAACTTTCTACAAACTTCGTCAACAGTCGAACTTTCCCAATGACAGATTCCTACAGCTATCAGACTCCATCCGAGCCCCTATGGGAGCCGGACCTCTGCCCCGAGTTCTCATTACAGGTAGACTTCATCTAAGCTCCTACGGGAGCTGGGCCTCTGCCTCTTCTATTGCAGGTAGACTTCATCTGAACTCCTACTACAAATGGTCTATTCCGAACTCCTACTACAAACGGTCTACTCCGAGCTCCTACTACAAACGGCCTACTCCGAACTTCTACTACAAGCGACCTACTCCGAACTTCTACTACGAGCGGTTCACGCCGGACCTCTACTGTAAGCGAATTTCATCCGAGCTTCTACTGTGAACAAATTCTTTCTGGACTTCTATTGCAGGCGGACTTCAGCCGGGCTTCATCGATAAGTAGTCCCGTCCGGACTTCTACAAAGCCAGGCTTCGATCGGACTCCTGTAGCGGATAGATCCTGGACGAACTTCTACAACAAACGGGCTCCAGCAGCTAGACTCCCCCAATGGCCGACCGTCTTCGGTGTCTCCCATACCTCTCTGACCGCCGACCTTCGACAGTGTCAACTGACCTTTAGCGGCTTCAACCAACCTTCAGCATCGACCGACCTTCGATGGCCCAACCGAACTCTAACAAGTGTTCTACAGGCCCCTCCAGCGGACGGACTTCTGTGACATCCTCCGAATTCTGCCATCAGTCGACCTTCCGCTGGACCCCTCATGCAATCGGACCTCCCCGCGAACAGCCTTCAGGTAAGTTTCTACATCAGGCCAACCCCAGCCGAGCTTCACCAACGAGAAATCTCCGTCTGAGCTTCAGTCGAGCTTCACCAACGGGAAATCTCCGTCCGAGCTTCTACGGTAAATGACTTCAGCCTGTGGCACCAACACCTAAAGCACCCAATGACAGCGGGCTCGTCAGCAACCTCAGGAACATCCAAGCTCCTTCAGGTAGAGAGCTACCCGCTCCATCAGATACCCCTATCGAGCTTGGCCGACAGGCCCGAACTCCCTGACAGGCCACAATAATGGCCGCGACTCTGCTCCACTTTCTGTAACGAATTCCACGCGACTCCACCACTCTCTGGGAAGCCACAATAATGGCCATGACTCTGCTCCACTTCCTATAACGGCTCCCACACGGCTCCACCTGGCAAGTCGCGACAACGGACATCATTCCACTCTCCATAACCGACACCATGTGGCTTTGAATGGCCCCTGACGCCACTACTCTCCGCAACAAACTCCTCATTCCCCTGAGCAGCCCACTACTAGACAGTTACAGACGTCGCTGTCAATCCGTCACGCCTTCCGCCTATGAAAAGGGGACCCCAGATACGTTATTCTCTAAGCTCTCATTTCTATCTCAAAACTCTGCTAAAATTCTCATTCGAGCACTCCATTCTTGTTGAGGCAGAGAACTGACTTGAGCATCGGAGGGTCTTGCCGGAGCAACCCCAACTTCGATTTAGACTTTCTTTGCAGGTCCCGGCAGCGACCACGACTCCCTCGACTCCAGCTTCTCCAACGCCGGTGGGTTTTTGCACCAACAATATTCTCATGCTAATCATAGTCAAAAGATGATTATCCAAGAAATTCTCTATGAAAGATCTAGGGGAAGCATCCTATATTCTTGGAATAAAGATCTATAGAGATAGATCTAAAAGGATGCTAGGCCTATCACAAAAATTGTACATAGAGAAAGTGCTGAAAGGGTTCAGCATAGAAAACTCTAAAAGAGGACTTCTACCTCTTGGGTATAGGAGTATGTTATGCTATGTACTTGATATGATATAACCATTGCTATGAGTGTTACGAGTAGATATCAGTTGAATCCAGACTAGAAGTACTGGATTGCTGTGAATACATCCTTAAGTACTTGAGAAGTACTAAGGATTTGATCCTGATCTTTGAAGAATAAATAGAGTTAGGAGTAGGAGGATACATAGATGCTGATGATAGAATGTCTACATCAGGATGTATTCTTATACAATATTGGTTCGATATGTTGGAAAGGTTTCAAACAGCAAATCAATGGAAGCTGAGTATGCAATAGATGTGTATGATGAAATTTGATTTTAATGTTAGTTACAGAACTGAATGTCATACCATTAGATGTTATAATAATCTATTGCAAAGACAATAGCGCCATAGCCTTTGCTAAGGAGCCTAGGTCTCACTAGAAATTCAAGCACATAGAGCAACGGTATACGCGACTACTTCGAAAAAAATATTAAGATATAAAGAGTAGACTCTATGGATAATATGGTAGATCTGCTGACAAAGCAATTGAGTCAGCCAAAGATGGAAGTCCATCTTGAGAAGATGAAACTTAGATTAATGGCTAACTGGCTTTAGTCTAAGTGAAAGATTGTTAGATGTATGTCCTAGAAGCCAATCTGACTGACACATTGTAATAAATCTAAGATACAATGTGATACTTGATTCATTAATTTGATTAATAAAAGCAAATTTGATTTTCATTCAAGTGTGATGTGTCCTTGAATTATCCAGAGAATTAATATTTCGATATATATTCTCAAAGTATTGAAAATTAGAGATATGTATATAATTTTAATATTCTCAGTTATAGTATCATCATGAGGATGGTGATCAATCTGGATAGATCGATATGCAAATCACTTTTTTTGAGATGGATGAGTCTCTGATCTGCAGTGTAGAGAATTGAGTGATGAGTGTGCATAATTGTTAGAGAATAACTAGTACTGAGAGTGATCATGTGAGAAATCACTTGGATTTCTATTCGATCGTTAGTGATTGTCTCGATGCTATGGTTATGTGAATGATTTTTAACTGTGATGGTATGACTGCTCGTAGTGAGGCTGCTGGAGTTTGACTGACATATAAACATGATCTCAATGAGTCCTTGTAGTAGATGTTGGTGATAGTTGATCCATTGTAGGAGTAGGACGTGCATCTAGATGGAATCTATCGATCTTGATAGAGAGAAGTAATCTTATGGGATTTGAGAGGCTAAGTTTAAGAGTCTGTGGCCACAGCAGTGTGATTGATGGAAAAGAGTTTCTATAAGGATCGCAATTGGATTTGAGATGATCGAATCTGTCATATGACTGATGATGAGATTTGACGATTTATCCATGACCTACCATCTAGTTAGGACTCATGATAGAGAGATTAAATCGTATGTTAACTACATCTTGAGGTTCTTTTTGATTCTACTAGATTGCCACTACATATTGTTAGGTGTCACTAGTGGATTGTGAGAGTTCACTAGGATTGTTCAGGATCGATAATTCTTGATGAGTTAGAGTGGAATTGTTCTGACTCATTGAAAATAGTTTCAATGATGTTATGATAAAGATCATTGTATATCTCACTACTAGATAGAATTGAATCTATGGAGTCACATAATAAAAGATTAAATCTGAAATAAGTAATTGGGCTTATGAAGTCTCAATTGGGTTTAGAGAAACCCTATTGGCTTCAGGATAATCTTGCTAGCATATGGTTGAAACCAAGTTTCTCTTTGCATTTAAATTTTTTATTTGATAAGATTAATTTTAATTAATTATCTACTAATAATCTTAATGGATTAGTTCATTGGGCTTCAATTGTTGGGTACCTAGGGTTTTGGATCAAATGTATTAAGGGTTCAAACTCTTAATCAATTTTTTTGATAGTTTTGATTGGACGCTACTTGATTTGATTAAGTT
>KE508147.1:7754-21552 GCA_000441515.1 Elaeis oleifera | reverse complement strand
AGTAAGGAGAGAGAAAAGGAGTAATTATTTATGTTTTCTTTTTTCTTCTTTTTCTTTCTTTTCTCCTCTCTCTCTCTTTCTCATTTTCTTCTTTCTATTTCCTTCTTCGTGGAAACAAGGGAAGGAAAATGTATAGGGCCAGCCACACCCTTGGCGGCGACCGTGATTGATGGCGATCCTTTGGCACCGACGATGATGGCTTCAGTTCTCAGCAATCAAGGCAAAGTTACATCCGACGACAGTAGTCACTCCGATGGAAGAGAAAAAAGAATAAATAGAGGATGACTCGGTCCCCTATGAAATCCGGCGACCGACGGCTAAATCTAGCCGTCAAAGGCTTCTTAGAGTTCAAAAAGAAGAGATGAAGTAAGGTAGGGGTTAATACTTCAATTTTTGTGATGAATCAATGGTAACTCATTAGAAATGCTTGACAGAAAGAACCCAATAAATCTATAATTTTACTGGCAATGTGGCTGAGAATTTGGACGATGCATAGAGAAGGAGCTCCGATGAGTTCTAAAGTCTCGATTTTGATTGGACTCGAAGAGGAAAGATCCATCAGGAGTCCTCTTCCGCCTCACATGCCTAGCACATGAAGTTTTTTTTTGTTCTGCTTTAAATTTTTATAGAAAATAAGGGACTGGATTCTTACAGTCTCTCTTCTTCATGTACCGAACTTCCTTTTCCCCTGCCACTTGCCGGTCTCGACCGTGACCCTCTTACCGGGCAAACACTTCTTCTGACATTAATATAGTCCATTCACATGAGTCGGTGTCATGTTGCTGCTTTCCTAGCGGTAAGAAAGCCTGCCACTTTTCAAAAAGTGAAGCAACATTCCACGAGATTTAGTCACGATATTGAAATTTAGTCCTTGAGTGATAGTCGCATCTTTTAAAACTACTGCACCTAAAAATTTCATCGTGAAAAGATTCATCAATCACGAGTGCTCATATGGATATTACTATATTTTATGTTTGTTTTATTCTCGAAGCCACCATTCGATGTCAAAATATTCATCTAGTGGCAATAGGTTCTTGTTGCATCAAATCTAATATCCAATTATTTAAAAACGACCTTCTTGCTTGTTAAATATCTATTAGCATACAAAATGTACTCCCTACAAAATTGTTACATATAATATAGCATTTAAAACGAAAAAAGATGACTGGTATCCTTGATGCCACCAATTTTTTAATGTTTTTTGTTATATAAGTATACTGATTGGATTAAAGAATGAGCTATCATGATTGAGCTCCAAAGATTGCATCTCCAATTATTAAGAAGCAGAATTAAAAGACGTGGATGGGTGCATAAGCTACTAAAAGTTGTACGAAAATAATTTTCACACCATCTCTCGTGGATGTTTTGGTCCATTGGCTAAGCAGTGCTTCAATCCACATCCACATAGTACTTTTTTTTCTAACTAAAGTTTATTAATATAATAAATAGTGCCACCTGCATGTGTTTCATGTAGACCCTACCAATATGATTTTTTTTTGGGTAAAATAGACCCTACCAATATGATTGATCAATGGGCAAAGCAAGGGTGCCACCGCATAGAAAGATTTAACAAACATTATCTTCACAGAAAATTTAAAAACCCCCGCCAATCTACTAGCTCAATGGTGGACCAGTCAAATGACAAACCAACATAAATAAAGATAAATAAAAAAGAATAAAAAGAAAAAGATATATAATAGATATATTGGTTTAAGATTGGATTGATCCATCGGCTCGGTGGTGGATTTGATCGGACTAAAAATTTTTTCATAAAAATATGAATTATTTTTCATTTTTTTCTTAGCCCTTCTATTATTGCTTGCTCCATGCCGTTGTGATGTGGGAACCGAACTCCTTTGTGAAGAGGTGGGAGGAAGGCAAAAAGCTTCTTTAAACGAGGACGGCGCTAAGCCTAAAGAATGGATGGAGATTCAAAAAAGAGTGAGGAAAAGATGGCGTCATTTTGCCTTTCCAATTGAATGGAGTCATGATAGTGGCTTGGACTAGGGAAGAACGTGCTACGAGTCCCTAGCTATGCTCTGACTTTTGGCTAAGTGGTGGGACATCCATCTTGATCCATCATGCGACTGATGGCTGAGAATATGCTAGAGGATCCTCCACTTCAAACGAACCCAAAGACAAACCTCATAAAAAAGATATGCAAACCTAATGCAACCCGACAAGCAATCAAATCTCAACACCTTGGCCCAACCTAACCAGACCACAGGTTTCTATCCAAAACATAACTTAAAGTTGGTTCAGACTAGGTTGGTCACATTGGATTTTATAATATAAGGGTTTTAATTTGACTTATGACAAATTGAGAGGTTAATTGTCACTCCTCTGATCCGAGATCATGAACCAGAGATTACGGCACACATAAAATTTTTTTCACAAGCATGCAAGGCATCTCATCATGCTATCATAAAGCAACAGTAGAATAATTAGTCAATAAATTAATTAAATTAACTAATAAAAATTTAATTTAGTATCTCATAAAATTCAATAATATTTAAAAGATCTTACATCAACTTCAATAAAATTTTTAATTAAAATAAGAGTATCGAAGTTTTGCTCCTAATCACTCTCTCGTATATATCTCGTATAATCTTAGTTTCTTAAGATTTATAAAAATAGTAAGATATAGGATAATGAGCTAGACAGTCCAGTAAGCAATGATCACTTCAACTATATAAAATCAGATAACAAATAAATAATCATTTATACAAAGTAAGCATATAGAATTTATCAGTTCGAAATCAATTTTTATTATGCAACATTATCAAAATATTATTCATATTAAATTGAATCTTTTCAAAATTTGAGTTCAATTTAATAATTCAATTTCTTTCAAAATACTAAATTCTCATCAACTATGAGCTATGACTACATTATCCCAATGGCAAGATCATAATATCACATATCATCTTGCGATGAGTTGTGTATCATCTTACAGCATGCTACGAATCATCTAGCAGCAAAATCTTTCTAAATCGCAAATTTGCTGGTGGTTTATTGCTGATCTACTGACGACATATCATATATTTGTTTGCGATATAAATTCTTAGGACTAATCAATTGCTAACGTATTAGCTTCTATTGGTAGGATCCTCTATATAATCAAGCTGAGAGTTCAAATCATTCTTAAATCAAAATTCTTTTCATAATCATATTTATATTTTAGTTTAATAAAAATACACATAATTATGTGATATCGAAATCAATCGAGTATAATTAATACTTTCAATGATATTTCATCATAATATTTAAAATAAGATATTTTGATAACAAAATATCATTCATCAAATTCATGCATCATTTCATAAATCATGTTAAAAAATATTTTATAATTTTGATAAATCTAAAAAATTGAATCATTTCTTATCTCATGCACTCCAATAAATCTACATGATTCTATAAATTCTTTCCAAAATCATCAGATCATTGATCATATCACAGAATTCTATTATCAGACATCTATAATTCTATACAGGATCAAGTCTAGTAATTAAAAAATATAAAAATAATTAAGAAAGATAGGATTAATGGATAATTGCATTCAACAGTCCAAGTTGGCTTGGTCATCTAATTTGTTCGATCAAGATCCAATTAGGATATAGGTGGTTCAATAGAGATCGAGGATGATCAAATCAGTAGTGTTCATTAAAAGTTAAGGTGGAGATCAATATATGTTCGATGCATGATTAAGGATCAATTCAATCAAGTAACCTCATCTAATCAATGTTAGCTAAGATATAAGGACTCGATAGGGATTAATAAAACTAGATCTTATGAAGTTCAACAAGATTCAGATGGTGTAGATATACTGTTTGACTAACAAGATGGTTCAAAGTCATCTCCTAGGTCAACTGTGATTCAAACAATAGATCCAAAGACTCTTCACTAGGTTCATAAATCAAGTAGAGAGAAAATATCAGAGAAGAAAAAATTAACGAGATAGAATAAAGCTAATCAAACAATCTGCCTAGTATCCCAATTGTCCAATTAAGATAATTTCATCAAATCATGGTTAATCTAGTATACAGATGGTTTGATAGAAGTCATTGATGAGCAACTCTAGCAGTATTCGATCTGATCAGGATAGGTGCCGGCATGTGGTTCGACGATCATGGGTTAGAATTTTTTACTAAGCTCGATCAAAATCATTGACAGAACATCTGAATCAAACAATCCTAGAGAGATAGTAGAGAGAGAAACTTTTAGAGAGAGATACAAATCTAGAGAGAGAAATCCATGAAAAGAGACAAATAGTCTATACAGAGAAAATCTTAGAGAGAGAAAGTGGAGAGAAAAAGTAGAGAGAAGAGAGGAAAGGGAGAGGAGAGAGGAAAAGGAGAGAGAATTTTCTCTTCCTTTCTTTCTTCTTTTTCTTTTTTTCTTTCTTTTCTTCTTCACGTTTGGGTGAAATAGGGGATTCTTGAATCCTCTTCTTCTTTCCGAAGTCCAAGGGAGTCTTACCCGAAAAAGATGACCAGAGGTATGGCCCATGGCAATGCAACCATAGCTCACCGATCCGGTGCTCGATGGTGATAGAAATTCAATTAACAAGCTACAGATTCAATTAACATGGATTGCAAAACATAGGAAACTTTGAAATCCAATTTTTTTCAAGAAAAATTAGCAATTAAACTACAAAAATCTTAGCCTAAAATTCAAGAAGGAATCAAAGAGAAGGTTTTCTTGAGATATTACCTTGCTCTTAGTGGTGTTTAGACCATGAATCCATCAACACAATGCTATCTATCCGAGAACAAGAAGGGAGAAATTTGGGAGAAAATAAGGAGAGGAAGAAGATTCTAGTGATGGGATGCCATAAAATGGAAGGAGTCTTCATTTATAAATGGGGGCTTAGGGTTTGCCATCTCCTATTTGAATCCTTTTTGGAATAGGAAGAAGACTCTCATTGAGAGTCTTCTTCCTCCTATTCTTTTTTTCTTTATCTTTGTGCTTTAAGATTCATGTGTAGGTCTTTTGGACTGTGCTGTTTAGTGGCTAGGTTGGGGTATCACATTAATACTTGTTGCCATTGGGGAGTGAAGCTAACTTATACTATTGAACTGGAGTCAGGAGAGAGAGAGACGGTCACAAGATAGCTAGTCAGGACCTTTGAAATTGGATGCTAGCATCGAGTCTCAGTTGATCCCTTAAGCCGAATCCTTTAAAACCACCAAAGACAAGTAAGTCCTCACATTGGGGGGTTCCCCAGTGTTGGACCCTCCGATGCTTGTGTTAGCCATAGAATGGATTTTGACGATGTCAAAAGAGTTTGAGTATAAATCATGATTATGGATGATGCTTTTGAGAGTAATTATAGGATTTCTCATAATATTCAATGGTTGATTTTATTCAAAAAGAATCCTCTCAAATTTAAGCAAATTTATGTTTTCAAGTCAAAGATTTAAGCTTGAAAGCAAAGAAATTAAGTTCGCCATGATAAGAATTTGATACAAGAAAAGTCTAGCCTAGATAGACCCCTCAATAAGTATAATTGTTCATAAATTAAGTTTGAGATGGCAAGTCTAGCCTATAATATGTTCAATAAAGAAAGCTACTTAAAATCAATTTTGGCATACTTGGCATGCCTTTGAGTCAACCAAGAAATGAGCTTAACCGATCCAGTCTTAGTTCAAGAAAGAGATAGAAAGAGAAAATTCAAATGATCTTTCTTAGCCGACCAAGATTTTATCTGAGTCGACCAAGATAGGATCTTGGTTAGCTCAACTATTTGGATGGCTGATTTAATCTCAGACTCAGGGTGATGATAGAAAATTAAAAATTCAAAAATTTCCTAAGCTAATCTAGAAAATAATTTAATCGACCAAGACTAGAGCTTAGCCGACTCACAAGAATGAGATAGCTGACCCAGTCTCAGAGGTAGAAGGATACAAAATATAGTATAAACTCATAAGTTTCTTAGTTAATCCAAAAAGTTAGTTAGCTGACCAAACCATGAGTATTAGCTAACAAGAAGATATCTAAGCTGATCTAGTCTTAGGCGGATGGAACAGACAGAAAGTTGAAAATTTTGCATCTATTCCTGAGCCATCACAAAATTTTACTAAGTCAACTCAACATTTTTTGTTAGCCAACTAAGAGCTTGGGTGAGCCGACTCATAAATTTGATAAATAATAGTTAATATTTTAGACTTTTCAAACAGTCATAATTTATTGTAATGGCTATTTTTAAGCTTCTAATGGTTAAAACATTAATTATAGATATTTTGAGGCCATAAATATGAAGAATTCAAATGGAGAATCAAGTTTTTGAGTTTATGGATTTTATTCTTCAAGTTATTGAGTGGAACATAAGGGAGAAAGTGGAAAAAATTAAGAGAGTTTTAATTCATATCTTCTCACATTTATTCAACTCAAAAGCAAGAACGAGTGCCTTGATTTGAGCCAACAACCAATGAGCCAAAGCTTTTAAGTCTTCATCAATCCTCTCACAAGCATTCAAGGAAGAAGTCAAGGTAATTCAAAAGCTCAACTACTTTGACTTCTTCAAGAGTTTAAAGAGTTTTATTATTTTATCTTTAATTTTATATATTTTCTTTGATTATTGTGATAATTTTTTTGGGAGAAGAAACTTGGGGTTGGTCCAAGCCTTAAATTGGATGTTGTAAGGTTTCGGTTGGTGAGCTAGAAAAGATCAAGTGGATTGATTATGAGCCGAAAAAATAATTGATTGTAAAGTTTTGATTGGTGAGCTAGAAAAAATCAACTGATTTGGATTGTGAAAATAATTGGACTATAATTTTGAAGGATTATAGTTAGAATTTTCAAGTGGATTGACTTGGAGAGTAGATGTAAGTACTGAGTTGAGCATCAAACTACAATAAATCTTATATGTTTGTGATTGTATACTTATGTTTACAATTTATCTTCTGCAGAACATTTATTTTCTGCTAAGCACTTCACAAATACTCTTAAATTTATAAATTTATTATTGGATATAAGTTTTTAAATAATTTTTAAGAAACCCAATTTACCTCTCTCTTGGATTGCCATCTCTAGGAAACACTAAGTCAGTCTCCCGTGGAAGCCATTAAAAGAGGTTTGAGCTTGTAGATAGAGCATAGTAGTAGAGTTGAGTATGAAGTATGGTAGATTGGAGCAAGAGAATAAAGAGTGGAAGCTTAGAGGATGCCATGAGGAGTATGGGGATCAGAGATGGAGTCAGAAGAACTCAAAACTCTTCAGAGGAGATAGATTCTAGTTTATAAGGAATCAGTCTCTAAGAGAAGCATGTGTAGTAAGTGTTTACTTGGAGGATCTTAGGGAGTAAAATTTTATAGATAAAGATGGATACTTGTCATCTTCAGGAACGTGCACCATTTGTTAGAGAACAATGGTCATGGGGACATGCTCTGGTTGTTAGAAAATAATGGCTTACACATTGTACAATTGTTGAGATTATGGATCTCACTAAATAGAAGAAAAAGTAGAGCAGCAAGTGGACCAGCCGCTTATCATCTTGTGGATAGAAAGCTCTAGAACTTCTCTAACATAGTCATAAAGATCAGGTGGTAGAGGCTAGGCAGTTACTCCATCACCTACTATCAAAGATACATGTTGGGCTACCATTGGGTTGCTGGTGCCATAGTTGACAGTCTATCCTAGGGTGTATCACTTGCCCCCCACCTCCAAGGCTGAGGCATCTTTTTGGCTTGGATGAAGGATGTAGAGAGTGCTCTTGTGTTCACTGTGGTATTGGCGTTCAGCATGGATGCTGAAGCTTTGGGCTTTGACTCTCTGAGGTTGATGCTGGTAGGAATCTTCGGGATGTCGTTATGCCAAGGCATGCCTTGATTAAACATCAAATGAAGTAAGGAGTCTTGACACCACATGCTATTGTGGTTGTTTCTCGAGAGGCCACAACTCAAGTCAGATGATTGGATGTGCGCATTTATGAGAGACATGCACTCGCCTCCTTTTTTCAAGAGGGCATCATAGTGTGCGTGCTTTCCGATGGATGATTAGACATTTCGATGATGTCGATCTAGATGGTGTTTTGATATCTAGTGGAGTGCTAACATGCATAAGCTAATCAGATTGTCCATTCAAATTGCCATTATCATTGAGCTATGCTATAATGGGCATAGGAGAGACGGGCGCCGCTCACCTTATTTTCTACTTGCAAAGGCTAATAGGAAGAAAATGATCCAAGATCTGGTGGCTTGTTTTGTACCTTAACTTGATGTTGTTGGATTTCGATAGCGCAGTGAAAAGTTTAGGTGTTTAAAATTTCCATTCAAAATATCCTAGCACACGAAACCCTAGAACCTAGAATCCATTGACTATAGCAATCAAAGCATAATTAAATTAAATATGGATAAGAGGAATACCTATAATGCTTATTTCAATTTTCACTAGGAATCCAAATATTTGCCCTCCAATGATGATCCACATGAAAATCGGATCAAGAACAGCACTCCTCCTTCATCTTGCTATAAGAGTTCCAGCCCCTAGAGCTCCACTAACCACCAATCAATCAGACCCTCCTCCAGACTTGAGTCTAGACCTCTCAGAATCTCCCATTGGACTTGATCACCTTCTTCTGGACCTCTAAAATCCTTAAAGCTATTAGGAATAGGTTTGTCTTAAAAGAATAAGCCTTATCCTAAACACTAGAGTTGTAAGAGAGGAAGAGAGAGAGTGGATAAGGCATGTAAAAATTGAATGGTCACCCTCATCTACCATACCCTATTTATAGATCTAGAAGGGGCACCAAATTAGAAGACATGCCTTAATTCAAAGTCTTATCATACTTTTGTATCAATTATCTGAGAGTTTTCAAGTAGGACTCATTAAACATGATACGTCGATTAATTCCCTCTCACGTGCGCGTGCCCAAAAGTGATGCATTTGGCATCTCTTCTACTTCTAGATTAACATGAAATCTTACAACATATAATCTGAATTCAACAAAAGATTATCAGCAAGTGACACCTCATTTGAAAAGGAATTCAAATGACAGAAGGACTCTCCAATGTGAACAGTCGCATGAGTCCCTCCTCCGTCGCATGCACACATGCCCAGTAAAGGCATCATAAGCAATGCTCCATTCATTTGATAATTTTTTATATTTATCTCACAGAATCACCATTTAAATCTAATTTTAATCAGAAAAGATATCAGATAAATATGATGCCTATGAGTCCTTAAAGTAGAAGGAGTCTTTGCATCGCTTCGCATGACCAAAAGCATCTCGCATGTGCCCCTCACTTCAAGAAGAGTTTCCATGCCATTTTAAAAGCTTTTTTCATACTTTAAAAGGTATGCTAGGTGGTTAAGGATTTGATCTTATTGCCTTATGGGTTAGAGACCAAAGTAGCAGGACTCTTGGTCCTTCTGTATGCCAAAAACAAGTGGGCATGCACCCCTTTATTTTGACCAAGAGGCCTTAACAAAAAGGACTCTTGATTTTTGGCATTAACAAAACATGAGGCACCTCCTATTGGGCTGCTCCTAGGTGACACGACCTAATCCAAATACTCACCAAATTAGGTTAGCAAATTTGCAAGGATTGAGACCAAATTGATCTCCCAAGGAGTTAGGATTTCCATACATGCTAGCATGCTTACCGGAACCCTGATTGGATCCAAATTTAATAAACCTTATCATAAGGATCTTTGACCAATTTTTTATATCTGTGCCCCATTTAGTTCCACATCTAGCTAGCAGTAGGTCCAGATATAAGTTGACCTAATTTGATTAGACTTCTTCTGATCGATTAAGGTCCAAAACAAGCTAACCCAAGTTTAGCAATTAGAATCTTTTCTAATTAGCAATCAAATTAACTTTTAATTCGATTAAACCCACAAGTCAAGATTGACATCTAACAATATATCATGACTATCCAAAAGATAAAAAATTTGATAAAAATATCAAATATACCCTTCAGTGATAAGTTACCGTGTAACTCAATCCTTCCATCATCCCTGCATTTTGAATATATTTATGACTATGGAATTATGTCAAACTCAACCACATATTCATATCAATTCTCTATCAATCAATGATGACTCTAATGATAAAGCATTAGAAGCTCCTTCTAATCTTCATCCTGCTTTTGATCAAAAATCTTTTTCTGAGTCATCTAGAGATGAAAATTTATAGGATGCCATCTTCTCTTACCAAAAGTGATCGATTTCTTGTTGACCGACTTACAACCTTCATACACACTCTACTATATCCAAAATATTTCATGCATGTCTTAATACCATATCTGGGTATGAACCAAATATGGATTCATATGCACAAGATTCTATGGTGATCTTAGGTCTAAGGATGAGTTACACAACTCCCACTTAGAAAATCATCTTTTGACATACAGGTAAGGCTTCCATAAGATGTTCTCTATCGATGAGTTAACTCAGTGAACTTATTCTCAAATGAGTATCCACATTCTTGTATTAGTATCCTCACACAAGTGACTAGTGAGATCAGCCATCATCTCTATCGGGCATATATAGGACGTGCCAGTCTATCTGAAACATTGATTTCTGACTCAATGCTCCCACGATCAGAAATATTTAAGATTAGAGTTTTAGATCTCACAGGCATGACCTATTCATGTCTCCTAAAACCATTATCCTAATCTTTGAGGTTTATCATAATCTTAAACATAGTAAGATATAGCTAAAATGATGAATCAATACCTCATTTTATTATCATATAAAAAAATATCATTATATGAGTTACAAGTTCACAAAGAAATACGATTGATTTGTAGGACACTCTTCTTTCAATCTCCCACTTGCATTAAAGCCAATCACCTTTGTATTTCAATCCCATACAATCAAGATGGCGATCAAATAGCTGATATGGTATAGCCTTAGTAAATGGGTCTGCTATATTATTCTTAGAATCTACTCGTTCAAGGACAACATCTTATCTTTTTACAATTTTTTGAACGAGGTGGAAGCATATGAGGATGTGCTTGGATCTTTGATGAGAGCCAGATTCCTTAGCTTGAATAACGACTCCAATATTATCACAATAGAGTGGTACTGGTTCTTCACTATCAGAAATGAGTCCTACTTCTATAATAAACTTTTTCATCCAGACAGCTTCCTTAGTAGCTTCACTAGCAACGATGTACTTTACCTCAGTGGTTGAGTCAGCTACTGTTTGCTGTTTGAAACTCTTTCAACTCACAGCTCCATCATTTAGGGTAAATATATTTACTAAAATTGACTTGCTATCATTGAAGTCAGATTGAAAACTAGAATCTATATATCCCTCTAGTTTCAACTCTGATCCACCTTCATATATTAGAAAACATCTTTAGTCCTCCTTAGGTACTTAAGATTATTTTTTACAGCTTTTCAATGATCCTCTCCTAGATCAACCTGAAATCTACTAGCTATGCCTAAAGCATAAGCTACATCAGGCCTGGTACATAGCATAGCATACATTATTGATCCCACAGTGGAAGCATAAGGGATTTCACTCATTCTTTCCTCTCTTCTGGTATCTTAGGATATATTTTCTTGAAGAGACGTATGCCATAACTTATAGGCAACTAACCTCTTTACTTGCCTCCATGTTAAACCTCTTCAACATGAGATCTATGTACCGAGACTAGGATAAGCCTATCATTCTCTTAGATCTATCTTTATAGATCTTTATACCTAGTATATAGGATGCTTCACCTAAGTCTTTCATGAAAAAAATATTTGATAGCCAAGTCTTGACCAATTGCAACATTGGAGTATCATTCTCAATGAGTAGTATGTCATCGACATACAGAACCAAGAAGATAATAGCACTCGCACTTGTCTTCTTATATACACATGGTACATCTATTGAAATTCAAGATTTGGTGCATGCATATGTGTTTCAAAACTTTATTTTTTAAACACCACAGCAGAGAACAAGATCAAAATACTTTTAATCTGAATTATGCATGCATGAAAAATATAAAACCATATGGATCTATCTCATATGTTGAAATTAATATATGCTGAAATTCAGATTGTAATCAAATCACATATCTGTTTCATAATATTTTTTTTCAAATCTAAATTTAAAGAAAAAAGGTTCTCTTTTAGCCACACAAGTGTCCGACCTCTATGAGTATGCACTCAGGATCAGCCTGGAACAGCTCTCTTTAATCTAAATTTTCGTTCTCCAAAATTTAGCCTACTGAATCTAAATGAAACCTAGATCATGATCAATGCTTGACCTCTTTCCTTGATCTTCTTCTTCTCCTCTTCTCTAGAGTTTCTCCCCTTGCTATGTGCTGCTACCAGATACTAAAAACTAGCAAGAAAGAGACACCCAACAGCTTTTGCGCATGGGACTCCTTAGGACTCGCATCCCAAGAGAAAGGGGTGTAGGACGCCCAAGGGAAGAGAAAGGGAGAGGAAGAGAGGGTGTGGGACTTCTCTTTCGGCATGTGGGGTTGCTGGTTTGATGCTCTAGGGACCTTAGGGGAGATCCCTTTAAATAAGAATAAAGATTGAATCCTATTCAATCACATAATATAAGTCCTACTTGTACTAGGTTTCCTATTAACTTAAGTTATCTAACTTACTTTAGGAGACCCCTTAGGCGCCAATAATTAGGGCCCTTACACCCATAATTAGACACCCCAAAATACACCCAAGAGACACCCCATAAGAGAACTAAAATCCCTTTAATCAATGAACATGCCCAACTTGATCAAGTCAAGGTGGCACCCAAAATAACTATCAAGAAATTAATTAGGGACTTGCACCCTTAATTAATTTGATCCATAACCTTAGACACCCAATAATTCGAGTCTCATGAATCTTATTCATGTAGGTTATTAGTAGATAATTAAGTTAAATTTTTTATTAAATAAGTAATCCCAAAGGAAAGAGGAATTGGGTCCAACCATGTGCTAGCAAGGTTATCATGAACCCAATGGGTTTCTCTGAACCCAATTGATACTTCATAAGCTCAATTACTTATTTCAGACCTAATTTCTTTATTGTGTGACCCCATAGATTTAATTCTATCTGGTAGTGAGATATATAATGTCTCTATCGTTGTATCATTGAAACTCTTTCAATGGATCGGAACAATTCTACTCTAACTTAGCAAGAATTGTCGATCCAAAATAATCCTAGTGAGCTCTCACAATCCACCAGTGACACCTAGCAGTATGTAGTGGTAACCCAGTAGAACCGAATAAATCTTTAGGTGTAGTTAACGTGTGATTCAGTCCCTCTATCGTGAGTCCCGACTAGATGGCAGGTCATTGATAAATCGTCAAACCTCAACATCAGTCATATGATAAACTCGATTAGCTCAAGTCCAGTTATGACTTCTATGAAACTATTTCCATCAATCACACTATTATGACCATAGATTCTTGGACTTAGCCTTTCAAATCTCATAGGACTACTCCTCTCTATCAAGGTCGATAGATCCTATCTTGATGCATACCCCACTCCTACAGTGGACCAACTATCACCTACATCCACTATAAGGGCTCATTGAGACTCATGTTTATGTGTCAGTCAAACTTCAGTAGCCTCACTACGAGTAGCAGTACCATCTCAAGTCAAAGGACCGATCACACAACTACAGCATCTAGATAATCAGTGACAATCGAATAAAATTTAAGTGATCTCTCGTATAGTCACACTCAGCACTAGTTATTTCTAACAACCATCCACACTCGTCATCCTGTGTCTCTACACAATAGACCAGAGACTCATCTATCCTGAGAAAAGCAATTTGTGCACCAGTCTATCCGGATCTATCACTGTCGTCATGATGATCCTATGATCGAGAGCATTTA
>KE508145.1:55434-73862 GCA_000441515.1 Elaeis oleifera | reverse complement strand
ATATATATATATATTCATACATACATATAGATATTTAGACACACACACACACACATATATATATATATCTATACACACACATACACACACACACACACATATATTTATATATACACACATATATATATATGCACAAATATGTATATATCCATATACATACATATATATATACAGACACACATATGCACACACACACACACATATATATATGTGTGTGTGTGTGTGTATATATATGTATGTGTGTATGTATGTTGTATATATGTATGTACATATATCTATATATGTATGTGTATTTGTATGTGTGTGTGTATATATATATATGCATGGCTATGTATGAAGGTGTGTGTTGTATATTATTAATCCTAGTATAGATGGACTTTGTATTTATGTGCATCAAATTTTGTAAAAGAGTGGTGTTGAATTATAATTTCTTAACCGTCATAAACTTGAATTGTGCGACTGAATGATCGGTTGTGGTGCTCTAGCTTGGCACTATGTTGATGCCCCATCATAGGCTGGAAATATGGTTGTGGTGATCCGTGGGATTAGCCATTGTCCTGATGCATTCATCACTGGGTAATTAAAAATATGGTTGTGACAGTTTAGGATTGAGTACTTATGGTCCTTTGGACTAGTCACTTTATTAGTGCCCTACCGCAGGTTGAAACATTATTGTGGTAGTTAGAGTGGAGGACTTATATCTTAGATGTATGTCCTAGAACTAGATTGATCGATACTTGTAAAATTTTTTAAGACATAATTTATTTTTTGACTTTTATATTAATAAAATCTAGATTTTATCCATTCACATATGGGTTTATTATGTTTGTAAATTATCTATTGGGTTAATTGGTATGATAACACATATTCTCAAGAGTTGAGAATTTGAGACTTGTGTTATATTAGCTAACTCATAAATTACTTTCGATCATAGGATCATCATGGGGATGATGATTGATCCGAAAATGATTGATGCATGATCGTTTCTTAGGATAGATGAATCTGAATGTACGGTACGGAGACATCAAAGTGAAAGTATAAGTATTGTTATGAACAAGGGTACCGAGTATGATCAATCTCAAATAGTCTCAAAGATATCTATCTTCTCGTTAATACTTACTCATAGCTACAGTAGTGTGTTTAGTTCTCTAACCTGAGGTGCATCAGCAGTTCATTTTGAGGGTGCTGTAGTTTGACTATACCATAACTCGATCTCCTAGCCATATAAAGTCTTGAGGTGTATGTTGGTTGTAGTATGTTCGTTGTAGGAATTGAATCACACCAAGATAAAACCTATCAACCTCGATAGAAGAGTAGTCTTATATAGATCATGAGATTGAGTTTTAAAGCCCATAACTATGATAGTGTGAATAATGAAAAGATGTTTCCATAAGACTTTACATCTATCGGACTCGAATCGATTGATTCTAACATATGATAGGGATGAGATTTGACGAGTTTTTCTTGATCTCTGTCATGTTGGGACTCATGATAGAAGAACCGAATTATACGGTAACTGCATCTAGAGGTTCATCTCTTCAGTTCTGCTGATTTGCCACTATATGTTGTTAGATGTCACTGATGGATTATGAGAGCTTACTGGGATCATTCTAGATCGATGATTTTTGATGAGTGTGAGTTGGAATTGTTCAACCCATTGTAAAAAATTTCAATGATACTATGATAGAGATCATGGTATATCTTACTATTAGATAGAATTGAACCTATGAGATCATATAAAAGATTTAATCTTAGATTGACCAATTAGACTAGTGAAGTTACAATTGGATTAGGATTTGATAAAATTCTATTGGGTTTAGGCACACCATGCTAAAGTCCTATTGACCAATTGGACTAGTGAACTTGATTCTTTGTTAGATAAGGTTCCAATCAAATCAATTGTGTTATTCCTAACCTAATCTATTTGGATCATTAGGGGCACCACATTGGGCACCTCAATAGGATTGGGTCAAGCTAATTAGTTGACTCATTTCTTCTTTTTCTCCCTTGACTTGGAGCAGATTTTGTGGAAGAGGCGCATGCTATCTCTGGATGAGATCAAGAGGGGCACACGTCTTGATATGTTTCAGGTGCGTTCACCACTGGAATCCATGTGGAGGAATGAGAGAAGCACACACCCTTCTCTGGTTTCAACATAAGGAGTAGGGAGAGAGGGCACACGCCCCCTCTCTCTCTTGCTCGGATGAGGACAAGTGGGTGCCAAGTGTTGCTGCCCACTCTACTTATCTTTTTGAGAGAGATCACTTTCCTTTAGAGATTAGTTTTCTTGGAAAGAAATTCTGATTTAAAGGAAGGTGTCATCATGAGATGATGACCAGCCATTTTATCCCTTTTGATTTGAATTTTGAGTTTCAATCAAAGGTCTATAAAAGGGCAACCTTTTAGGGTTTGCCAAGAGATAGAAAATCAGATTTTCATAGTTTCTCCCTGTGTCCATGTCTCCTCTCCCTCTCCATCCTATTCCACGTTCAAAGAGTTGAGCATCCCTGTTTCCACATGCCTAAGGTTGTTAGGCAAACCTTGTCTTGTGTCAAGAAAAGAAGAAAGTGAATTCTCAAAGGTTGAGATCATGGGGAAGATCAAGAGTTGATCTAAGATCCTGAAAGGCTCTCAAGAAGGATGATCCAAAGTTGATTCTGATGTATATCTATAGAGGTCGGACACGTGTGCAGCTCAACAGTGAACCTCCTTCAGATCCACGATAATCAGATTGCGGTGTTCATCTACCCGCACAAGGTGATAAATGGTTTATCACGATATTTTCTTATGCTGATTTTTATTTTTTATTCTGATTTAGATCTAAGTATTGCATTCCGAATTGGATTAAAATTTAAAATCCGCTACCTCTAACTCTGATCGATTCGGGTGTGCGATTCGATCCTTCATTATGGTCCTCTAGCTAGCCACTATATTGATATCTTACCACAACTTGGAAATATGATTGTGGAAGTCTATGGGATTAGCCATTATGTTAATATCCCATTACGAACCAAAGATGTGGTTGTGGTAGTCCATAGCTGAGCACCTAAGTATTATCGGATCCGATTTCTCATAATTTGAGTTAAGTATTTGATGTGATCTATTTTATAAAAGATATATTGTTATGTATGTTTGTAATCGTGGTATCTTGTGGTATTAGATTTATATGAATAACAATCTTGATTAATTTTTTTTTATTATTATTATATTGATATTGATATGTGAGAATTCTTACCAGGCTATAAAGTTTACAATCTTCTTTTTTTTCTTTCTTTTTTAGAGTTACAGGATATATATATTTGACTATGGTTGGGATTACGATTGGAAAGGATTACTTAGATAGAGCATCATCAATATCAGTTAGATGACCGAGTTTTATAAATTCTACAAGTTATATTATTTGTTAATATAAAATATTTTGCTATGAATTGAAATTATTGTATTTATGAAAATTTGAGGTGGTAATGAATTTTAAGATTTTGCATATTCTTTAGCACTTTATCCTAGAGAGTGTGTGGCCGTCATGTGGTTGATCCGGGCGTTGGGTTGGGGGGTAACAGCCAAGATGGTAACTAGGTTCCTCACCATGGTGGCCGTGGAAGACTAGTCTAACTTCTGATCCATCTTCCCTCTTTCCTTCTTCTCTTTAGGCTTTTTCTCTGTTTGGATTCTTTCATCATTTTTTAGGCTTCTATTTTGGGAGATCTACTATTCTTGATCTCATTCAAGTTTGATCTCTCAGTATCTCCTTTCAATTTGAGATATTTCTTGTTTTATAAATTATGAGATGAGATTTCTACAACAAGTGTCAAAAAGGAAATCTCTATGTTGATTTTTTTTTTAATATTAAGTATCTGTGCTTATGTTATTGGGAGTTGATCTTATTTGCTATTTGATTCATCAACTCATCTTCTCTATTCCTGCATTTAGGTTTTTTCTCTCTTTTTGTTTGAACTGATTTTATTCATGCTCAAGGAAGGGATATTGTGTAGAGTTACACTAAATAATTATTTGTGAGATTTTTTTTTAAAGAAAGGGTTTTTAAGGAACTTGGCATAATCTAATTTAAGGTCCCATTTCTATGAAGTGGAAAGCTTTGATTATGGATGATAAGAGATTTGGTAGAGAGTTATGATAATCAACACCCAAGAGATTGGTCTTGCATTATAAAAATCTTGATGAACAACTTTGATCCCCTCAAGTATGTATTGATTTGCCATGATGGTGCTCCCAAAATGCACACCTGTTGATTTATGAATAGAAACGAAGGGCCGTCATTACCGTGAACTGTTCTTTTTTATTGTGGGGGGTTGAACTATATCAAATATGAAGGCTTTCTTTTTGATAAATGGATCAAGTAATTGGGTCAGCAAGTTGATTGATCCTGTATCTGTGTTAAGCTTGTTAAGTTGTTAATAGTTAACTATGTTTTAGTTCAGTAAACAACTGTTGACCTGATATAACCTATTTATTAAATAATTAAATAGATCAAGTTGGGTTATCTGTTTATTAAATAGGCTAAAAGTAATAATATTTTAGATTTTATCTTGATTTACGAATATCTCACTATATCTTCAACTATTATAATGTCAATCCTATATTTTTAATTTATTGCAATGTCTCCCATCGACCTCCCAATTTGGGTCAAAGCTTGCTGCTAGTGCTTACAAGATATTTGGAGTTAGTTGATCAATATTAATTTATTAGATTATTTGAAAATAGGATAGAATTTGATGTAGACTTAAAAGAGTCCAGGCACCAAAATACCTAGTTGGCACGAAATGTTTCGCTAAAAGTCAGTAAAGCATTGGTCTTTTAGTCTCTCCGGCTCTCTTTCTTTTTCTATCTCCATCAAATAGAAAAAAGTTCTTCAAGTTTGGGAGTTTGGGAAGGGGAAGAATCTGGCCTTGATGGTGAAGGTCCAAAATATATTGTTGCCATCTTGTAGCCATGCTAAAGACTTCATAGACGATAGCTAAAAGGTTTGGGCATGCCCTAATTATAATGTAATGAGTTTGATTTATTTGATTTGCTGTTGCAGTGGAAAGAATAATGAAGACCATTTTAACTTTTTTATAGGTTAATGGAGGTTACAACTACCAATGGTTAGATCTTGAGTAGACTGGATGTGCATTAGTCATAATCAGTAAAATATAGAAAAATTGACAAGTTGAAGACTAAGAAATGGCTGATCCAAACTAAGAAAGAAAGTGTAGAACGAGAGTAATCCTTGAAAGTCATCTTGTTGAGCTAAAAATTCAATCTTTGTCAAGGGAATAGAGAGGAAGATGTAACAGATTTGTAGGCATATCTTATTTGATAATGATTGTTATGATTTTCTAATATATAGGCCTAATGCATATACTTGTCAACCTATTTATCATGACAATATATTGAAATCTTATAAAGTTATTAATATCAATGCATATCAATTTCATGTGTTTAATTTGAAACCATGTTCTACCTGTATAGTAACTGGGTTGATGTCTATTTACAGAGCCACTTTGTTATAAAGGCAGTCTATACAAATCTAATTACAGTTCAAAGCTAGTCTATTTACAAGTTATTTGTTAAGTTTGATATAAACATGTAAAATGGTTTCCATTCATATTGAGGCAATATAAAATCTGATACATATTAGTTGGTCTGATACAAAGATTAGCATATTCACAATAGCAGATTAGCTCTAGGATTTGATACATATAAGTCAATTTGATATATACTAATAGATTCACAATAGCTCCTGGATCTTATATGAAGTACATTAGTAGCACATTAACTACTAATATGATATAAAGATAAATATATTAGCTAACAATTTCACAATATTCAGTTTCCATCTTTTCACATCACTAACAAATTCAACACATATCCAAACTTTGCATTGTAGTCACAATCTTAAGCATTTACTTCAAACATAAACAATTCAACATACATTGTTTGTTCTGTACTTAAACCTGAAATAATGTATCACATTCACAGCACAGTCAAAATCAATGTATTACATCCACAATATATTCACAATGCATTCATAATATATTAGCAATTACATGACTCAATATATCCAATTCAACAGACATTCAAACACATGTACACCACATATTTATATTCACAAAACATTCAGAAGCTCTAAGCATCTCTTAGCAGTCACTATCTTCTTTCAGAACCATGTGCAGTGAAGTTTTGGGTGGTGCAATACTATCTTGCATTGATATAATACCTTGACTAGGTGCAGTATTACCCCTCTTGTGACCAACTCTTCTAATACCAAACTTGGATCTCCTTTCTCTCCCAAGTTCCTACAAAACTGGAGGAAGCTTGTTAGTGATTGTAAGATAATTGACAAGTTGATACACAATGTTTAATTATTACTTGATAGATAATGCTAAACCCATCGCTATTTCAACATATGTGGGGCCAAAATTACCAGTACTTCCATCTACAACCTAGCATATGATATATTTGCATAAATAATTGATAAATAATAGTGTATATAACAAATGAGTAACCTACAAATCATAAATGAACTATGTAATCTCTCACTTGCATCTACATCCCTATCTTTCTTTTCTTATTTTTTCAAATTTTTGGATTGTCTCCTTGGCTTCTTATAGGCCTTATAATTATGCTCAGACTGCATATAGTTTAAGTATCTCATATGATGGTACCTAAATCTAACCTAAGCCTATTTTTAGGCACTTTAGGACCTCTCTTCTTGTTTTTTTAGGCTTTCCAGGTTGCTTCTTTACTATAGAAGGATCAAAAGGTTCAAAGATTGTTTTCACCTACTATTCCTCACTAGGAATAAGACATATCGTAGGCTCATAAACTTTTATATAGGCCTTCTTCCTGTAATAATGGATAATGTACATCTCAAGTTGTTGCTTTAAGATATATATTACAATAATTGCATGCTTATAAGGGACTCCTGTGAGTTCTCATTTGTAATACCTATAAGTCTAGTTGGTTAGGTCAATACAAAACATCTTATTGCTACAACTCACTTGGTATACCAAATTTCTAGTATATGTAAGCAAACAAAGATTTGATGCTACTTTCTTCTCTTTAAGCATCTTCTATGCACTTGATGTGATTTCTTGTGGAATGCTCTTACTCCTGTATCTATTCACCGAAACCTTTGCGTAAGGGCAGTTCTAATCCACTCTACTATTATGTGGATTGGTTATCTCTTTCCCCAATTAATATATAACAATTAAGAAACTCACATAGGTTGTTCACTAATAGATCTACCTTGCTCCTTAGGCTGGATGTGTATCTCACCCATGTCTCCTTTGTGCCAATCACATAATCATAAGTTGACTAGATTTCATTTTCGGCTTCTCCATAGTCTTATTAAAATCAAACTTTGTGTATGCACATGCTACCAGCCACAAGTCATCTTTCAAAGCTTTGCCTTTATGCCTTATATCCTTGAAGTTGGCATGTATATTCCGTATCCATATTCTTGTTTTGCTGCCAATACCACACGTTTAGAAGTATCTTTGAAACTATACAATATAACAAGAGAAATTGGAAGATATTTATGCAATAAACATCAAGTACTACAAAACTAGGCTATACCTTTTGTTTATTTGATATGAAAATCCATCCATGCTGCTCCACTAAGTCAATATAGTCTAACAAGCACTTTAGAAAGAACTCCAATGAATTTTTTATCTCACCTTTAATAATTGCATATGCTATAGGATAAAAATTATTGTCATCATCATTTCAAGCTACATTTAGAATTTATCCACTAAATTTATTCTTTATGAAGCATCCATCTAACTTTTAAAATGCCTGCATCCTCCTATGAAGCCTTACTTCTGTGCTTCCAAGTATATGAACATGATTTGAAATCTAGGATTTAATATCTTCTTAGGCCTTTCAATATTATTTTATCCAACTGTTAGAATTATGGAGTAATGCTCCATATAGTCTCCATGGACATCCTCCATGAGTTACTTCTTTACTCTATATATCATATGCCTACCCACATCTATATGGTACTCTCTTCTAACTTGACCCTTGAAAGCTTTAATTCTCCGATCAAAATCAAACCTCCAGTTTTTATATAATTTTTGCTCAACTACTTTGTTGTGATCTATTTGTTAATGAAAATTTTCCATAGTTATGAACATTATGAGAAGCCTTAATCTGGAAGGATATTTTCTAGTAATTTTGAAAGCATCTTTCTAGTAGTTACTCTTATCTTTTCATTCTCGATGATACTATATCCCTACCATCCTTGATAGTGAATTTTTCAATGCTTTTTGAATTGATATACATCTTTGAATAATAACTCTACATATAACTGAGGATCATCTATGATTTTTGGATTAAATTAAATATCTCTGGATTCTCCAACAGTCTCATCATCTGAAGATGGTGAAGTGCACAACTCATCACTTAAGTCTACATCAGCATTTTCATCTACATCTACTCTGGGTTCTTTACCTTTATCTTTACTGACAGTAGGTCCTCCATCTTGTTGTTTCTTGACTTGACTTGCTAACCCATTGTTACGACCAACTAAAAGTGTGTCCTTAGCAACTGCATCAAATAGGTCACTATTCTTACTTGATTCTTCAATGAAGTATATCCCATGGTCATCAAATTGCTCACTCCCTCACTATCTTCTTCAATATCCTTATCACTCACTGCATCTTTTTAGTATCCTTATTAGTTACTTATTCTTCTTCCTTCTCACTTTCTTCTTGTTCATTAGCATCATTGTTACTTAAACTTTCTATCCCACATAAGTCCCCATTAATTACACTAGGATTTACGGTTACAATAGAACAGTCTATTTGACTTTGACTAATAGATAGAGTGCACTATACATAGATATCAATCTACTTCCTACCTTTATGACAAGCTAGCATCTCTACAATCCTTATCATCTCTAATAGACCTAACACCAATTTAAGTTGGCCTATATGACAATAAGTAAAATTATTGATTCCCTTTTACATCACCAAAGTTTTCTACAATATCCTCAATCTTAAAATATTAAATATAGTCTCTATCTAAATCTTAATAAAATCCTATATTTCCATTAATATAGCTTTGATGAGGCCTCTCAACAAATTTTCCTTCATGATCCACTTCAAAAAAGACTATACTAGGATCTGACATAACTATAAGATAGGGCTAAAATTGAATCGGATCCATAACCATTTTTTTTTTGATAAATACAAATATGGATATGGATATTATTTAGATATAAAAATTCATATTTCATATCAATTTTAAATGAATGTAGATACAATTTGGATATTGAAAGTATGGATATAATTATGGAAATAAGTTAAATAATTAAAATTTATGACAATAGAATCAAAGATATTATTAAATAGATGATAAATCAAGTTAATAATATATTTATATGGTTGTATATTTTTTAAAAATTAATAAGTACTATATAAATTATATAAAGTTACATGTAGATTCGGATATTTGGATACAGATTGGATAGTTGTTTATACATCTCCATATCTATTTTTTTTTACAGATATAGATACAGATACAGATACAGATATTAGTCGAATTTTTAAATTTCTATCTATATCTGAATTGATTCGAATACGAAAATAGATCTGGATGGATATTATCCATACCACTTTTATCCCTACTATAAGAAGATAAAAGAAGCATATGAATATATGTCACATGAATAATAATAGAACAGATAACCACAGTGCAAGAAGAATAACCAGTTGTCCATATGATAGAACATGGGACCACAGTATCATAACATGAAGTCAAAGAATGGGATAAACAATTACAAGCAAAGCATTAACTCATTATTACAAGAGGCCGCTATGCCCATAACAACTACAGTGCCTGCATGAGCATATTGTCCACTAAATCAATCTTGTACAACTTCCATAATGCAAAAATCATGCAATAACAATCAAATTCATGCAAAAGAAGCAACACCAAAGCATGCATAAGTCATGAACATAATAGAGTGACGTGGACAAAAAAAATCCAATTTTAGAAACCATAATTTAAAATCACAAAACACATGAAGCATGATTGTTGCTATGATTCGGCAAATACACATCAAATAGAAAGCAAAACTTGAAGAAACCGTCAGATTATTGTAGGATTATTCATTGGAATAGTAAAAACAGAAATGCTTGCCATACGGCCAACCAAATCAGATGCTCCTTGAACCAAATTGGGCTTGAGATTGTAGCAGAGTCTCTCTTTCTGGCCATCCAAAGCAACTTGTGAAGCAAATCAAGTACCAAGCAGCAAGTATTTAAGAGGAATTTGAGGGAAAGGGACTTTGAGAGGGATAGACTGAAGTGGGGAGGGAATGAAAGGTCTTTCGAATGAAAGGGACCATCATGTGAAGCTCACATACCGGCAGGTATTTTGCCGCCTAGAGTCTATTCAGATGAGCTTTCCTATTTAATTAAAAGTTAAAGAAATTCATCATGTCAGGCTAATACCCATCTTAACTTGCTATGTAGGCACCGGTGGAGGGCTCTGGCTCGGACATTACGATATATTAAAAAATATAAAATTAATATTACAATAATTAAAGATGCAGTGGTTATTAGTAAATCAGGATAAAATGTAGGATATTATTTACATTTTAACCTATTAAATATGGCATATACATATTTCAAATTTTAATCTATTTAATAAATTATTAAGTTCAGGTTTGAAATTTTCTAACTAAATCCATATCTGGCTTGATCTATATATGATTTAACTCGACTCAATTTCTATTCCTAGTGGTAGTAGTGATGGAGGTAATAGAGGTGGAAGTGGTGTTAGTGGCGGGGATAATAGTGGTATAGTGGAGGTGGTGATAGTGATTGAGTTGCAAGATTGTAGTGGCCATGATAGTACCACGGTGGTAATATAGTGGAGGCAATAATAATAGTAGTGATGGTTTGACGGAAACGATAGTATCAGAGCGATGGTAGTAGTGGTAGAGGCCACGGTGCGTTTAAAGTGTCAACAATTTGGTAGATGATGACAATGGAGAGAATTTTGCTAGTATTGATAAAAAATATAAATTTAAATATTGAAATAAATTTTATTTTTATTTTAAAATAATATAATAATTATAAAATATAAAATATTATTCTTCTATATATATTTTTAAATTTTGTAATTTTAATTTTAACAATTTATTAAAAAAAAAAAAAAAAGGGAACTAAACAAGCCCTCCGGCCTAATCAATAAATATGGTCAGACTAGTTCTCAGCCAAGTTGACCAAATGTGTTCAAGGGCTTGCTAACGCCAAGCGGCGATAAAGTTGGGCAAGAAGGAGGGCGGTAAGACCAACTTCAGGTGACAGGATTCTTGCTCCACTTTTGTGACTTCCCTCCCTCCGCCCAGCCTTTAAGTACGCTAATCACAGGAAAACCCATTGGATGCTCCTAGTGTTCTGGGCTTCTCTAGGGTTTTAAGTAGGGTTTTCAAGTCCTAGAGGAGATTCTAAGAAGGGTTTTGAAGTGCTAGAGGGACCTTTACTTCAAAGTATCGCTTACGACAGAGCTGGTTTATATAGGGTTTAGGGTGGCTTTTTAGCTCAACCTTTCAAATCTCAAGTGCTTAGTGATTTTTTCGGCTGTTGCTCTACTGCCTAAACCTCCACAGAGGTATGTCCCAAAGTAGTTCAGTGGATTTTGTCTCAACTTGTTAGTTCTTGAGTCATAATCATAGAAGCTTTTGAAGAATCATGCTATTTTGAGAGTTCTTTTGAACTATTAAGTTTAGCATCTTTTTAATCCAGAACCGGGCTTGTTGCACATTTGATAAGAGGTTTTAGTAACTTGCCAAAGTTCCCTGAAGGCCAAATTTGAAGGTTTTCTCTAGCTCATAAACTAGCAGTAGCTTAGCAAAATTTTCTCTTTCTGCCTTCTTTTTGGAGGTCAAGAAGGGTGATTCTCTAGTTGTTCTTTGGTTTTGGTGCGGTTTTTGCTTTAATTTTAGCATAGGATTGTTAAGCTCTCAAGCTTTCTCCTTCTAGAGTTTTGTTATATAGCTTAGTAACACAAATAATTTGTTCCAAGAAAGCTTCTTGGATTTTAGGAAGTTGGTTTCTTCTGCCACCATTCAAATGGCTCCATCTTGTAGACGAGGAAGAAGAAAGACTAACTGCAAGAACTGCCTTGTTCGGCGAAAGACCGCATCAAAACCGGCACAAGAACTCCAGTGCACAGCTGATGGCCCCTCCAAACCAGCAATGCTGGAAATGGAAGAGAAGAATGGTGATGATGTCTCCACCTCTGGCTTTTCGACTCCAAAAGCCTGGAGGTTCCGAATACCCGAGCACCTCCGCTGCCCTCCAGCACCGAAGAAGCGGCGTCTAATGACCCTCCACTGCTCCTCGCCAAGACCTTCCATCTCATTCTTCACATCTCCTGATATAGAGCTCTTCTTCTTATTTGCCCTCCATGGTATCTCAGTCTAGCTAAATCATGTGTTTCTCTTCTTTTTATTGTTTCCTTTTCATTTTAGCCTTTAAGGCTGAGATTGTTGTGCTTGTAGAATATACTGAATCACCCTTCTTTCCTTCTATTTTCTTACATGAGGTGGTTAGGGTGTGCCGTGAGAGTTTCCAATGAGAATGTTAGCAATGTAGCAGATCTTTCTTTTTTCTTTTTCTTTTTTTTTTGTTCTTCTTTGTTTTTTGTTTTTTCTTTTTTTTTAAGAGTTATGATTTGGTTTGGGGTCCTTTTGGGCCTTAGTTGTGTGTCTTTTGTTTCCGTCATGTATAATATGGAAGTGGATTGCTTTGTGAGACTCTGAAATTTTGAAAAAAATGTTGATTGTGAAATGGCATTGAATATTAATGGCACTTTTCAAAGCCCTTTTGGCAGTGAATCCAGTAGAGCTTCTCCATATTCTTCATCTTTTGTTGATGTCCGGTGCTCACTTTCTTCCTCTTTTGCTTTTAAAAGCGATGATGTGGGGCTGTTGCATTCTAAACTTTAATTAGCTTCCATGATCTTTGAAGCACATAGACGTGGGTCATGCACACACTTAATGGCTTGTGCAACTTTCAATCATCACGGTCGGCTCTTCATCGGACAGAGATTGGGATGAGCCACAGGTTAAAAAAGGTCCCATAAGCGTGAGAAATTGTAGCCCTTTATTTCAAAGTGAATTATTGTGTTTGTGTAGGAGTTGCTAGTTTATGACACCAGACCCACCGCACTATCAGTTCCTGAGAACCTAGGCAAGAAGATGATCCCATAGCACTGTTCCTCCTGACAGTTGGAACAGGGGGGTATCAACATGGAGTCTGGCATTCTGCAGCAATCCAATAATAAAAAGGGTTTGGGTTGTCGCTTTCGTGGGAAAGAACGATTGATCTTCTTTGTAACATCAACTGTTGGATCATGTCATGCACAGATTTTAAAGCACTCCAATCTTTTTCTTCCATCTGCCGCACAGATCTCAAAATGGTCATTGTGGGATCCAACTGTTGATGTCACCAAAGAAGGTGAATTATTCTTTCATGCGAAAGATACAACCCAAGCCCAACAAAAAAAGCTTTACTTCCGTCAAGCAGAAATCTCACTTGTTTGAACTGCAAGGGCAACTTAGTTCACATTTTCTGCTAATCCTTTGTTAGTTTCGAAGTAATTACTGAGATCTTCTATCAAAAAAGATGTAAATACTATGATCAAAATGATGATAAATCATCACTAATCCCACATGGATTGTTATTGAGATCAAAGATATAAAGAAAAGCAACTGAACTGCTTGACTGGTGCAAAACAAATAATGATGGAGAGAAGCTGACTTAGCACGGCAGTGCACTGCAGTTAGCATTGAGCAACCATTCAACCTGCCCTTAAACAAGACAGCAGAGGGCCAGCAATTTACTAGTGCTGAACTAAATCAGTTAACACGTATTTACAGATGTTGCTGTTACTGCACCTATATAACTGCGAGATTTCAAAGCGAGCTAATTACTTGGGGTTTTGAGAGCCTCCAAGAATTTTGCTAGCATCCTAAACAATTAAGCTTATGAAAAGGCACACGCAATGAATTCACAACCTTCAAAGTAACATTTATTGGATATCAGGCAAGTTGTGTGGTACATGATTATGATCAATGGAACTAGGAGAATAGACTTGACCAGTTGCATCTTGAAACTAGTTGATTGCATATAGACTGTACGTTCACTCGATGTGTGCATGAGAGATAGATAGATAGAGAGAGAGAGAGAGAGAGAGACAGTAAATGTTTTGGAAGCATACTTATTTTTTTTGGTAATAATGTATATGTCTTCAATTACTTCACATGCAACATGGTTGGTAGTCCTCTTAAATAAATTTCTGAGCAGTTGATTATGATTTACGATGTCCTAAATGCCTATGACCCAAAATAACATATTTTGAAAGTCTTATCCTTGCATCAGGTGGATATAAACTGAAATAACTTTAATAGTAGGACTGTGTAATTTATTTTGATATATATTTTAGAAGCATTAAAATCGATTTGATCAGTACTAACATTGAAATGTTCAGAGTAAGGTTGATCAACAAGTTGAATTTAAAATTACATATTCCATGATGTAGTTTAGTTTAACCATATTACCTGTGCTAACTTAGTGCAGAGGTGAAATGCCTTCTAATGTTTTAAGATTCCCACGAGTCGTCTTGAGTCTATTCATCCAAATTTACATATGCCGGGTCTCCTAAATTGACAGTTCTATGATACCATTTGATGGGTGATCAATTCTACGTCAACCTAGTTTCAGGATATCTAAGTCAATCAATTTGAAAATATGACCGAAAATTTCAAAAGAAATCATTGTTTGTATTCTTTATTGCTTATGATTATGTTTGGATCATAGCCTAGTAGAAACTTGTCATTTCCAGTTTACTGTTATTGTCATTCTAGTTTTAAGGTATGTTTGGTGGGAGATAATATTAACAATTTTTGTTAGAAATGAATTGAAAAATTCTACATTTTTGTGGAATGGATGTTAATTAGATAAGCAGTAGAATTGTTAATATAGAACTTTTACATATGTATTTTTTATTTTTATATTTAAATATTATTTCGTTACTTATATTTAAATCATGGGCTAATGAGACAATTAACAATTGAACAGTGGATCTGCGACTCAAACACCAAAATGCATGAAGAATTTTTATTAAGAAGTTAGAGCATAGAGGAAAGATGGAAAAGAGCAAAAGAGAATAAAGAAGGCAAAGCCCTTCTAAAACACCGCACTTTCACTTTCACCTTTCTCACTCTTAACCTTTGAACATTAGCAAGATCCCTCTATCATTCTTCCTCGGAACAAGAGCCAACAAAGACTTCAGCATCCTTCTGATTTTTTGAATCAAATCCGTAATGCTTGAAGTAACACTCCTAAAGACTCTTTGGTTCCTCTCTAACCAATTGTACCAACAAACAACTGCTAGTACAGTAATATCCCAATCTTTCCTCCAAACTTTCCTGATGTTCTTTTTCCAACAACCAAAGAGCTCATTCACATGCTAAGGGCCTCTGTAGGAATATTTTAATATCTTTGGAATTTTATTATGATTTTTGGAAAAAGGTTCAAATCTTAACATCTTAACAATTTTCAATAATCCCATAATGGATAATTTAATGGATGGAAAATTTTGAATACCTTGGGTTCTTTTGTCATGCCCCAAATCGAGCACGCGGCGGATGCATACTTGCAACGTAAGCCCTACAAGCATGCAAGGCTACCTATCACATCATAAAATTTTAAATCATAATAATAATAATAAGCCTTCAATCCTCAAACATTAATATGATAAAACAATTAATTATTTCAAATAATATTTTTACTATAATATTTCATGTGAAATAAATATCCAAACTAAATTATACTAAGCTAAACTATACTGAACTAGAATCTGAATAACTCAAATAACTTCAACTGATCTAACGCACTCTCCCAAGTTCCGAGCAATCATGATTTATGATTTGAAAATAAAAAAAAAATAATGAGCTACATTAGCCCAGTAAGCAACATAACACATCAAAGTGAAGTCTAAGCATATTGAGATAAATAAATCACATAATATTGACTGGGGAGCAAATTTCAAATAATATATATTTTTTAAAAAATTATTTTATATACTGATATTGAACTCAACATTAAGCTACGGCCACATAACCCAATGACATGGATCTGATAACAAAAATATGTTGCACAAAGTGTCAGATAACAAATATCACTATTCTAATCACCGATGGTTCGGTGTCGAAATCAATTTTTTGGATTACAAGTCGATAAGTCTAATATATAATCTCTATTAATAGGGCCACATCATAGCCATGCTGAGAACATGTATATAAAAGCAATTTTACGAATTCTCCGATCAAGCTTTCCAAATATATTTCTCAAAATAAATCATATGTTTAAATAAATTATTTTCATGAATAAAACAATATATGCTTGATCCATTTATTAAATAAAAATAGAGAGTATAAATCAAATAATTAATTATAATTTTAAAAATCATTCAAAAATATATTTGAAGTGTTAGGTTACTTATCTCATCATACTTCAAATCCAACTTCAATCAAGCAGACCAGGTACACCTATTTAAAGCCATTAAAATTCAAATAAATTTATAATCAGCATCTTAGAAGCCCATCGACAAGAAATCCCAACGAACCCAAATAGATTAAGGGAGCGAAATAACCCAACTAGGGGTACAATTAGGATGGCTTCATATTTGAATCAAGATAGATTAAGGATAGGCCAATCAAATGGTAAAGCCCAATGGCCTCGTATCAATCAATTTGGATAATTTTATATCATCGAAGATCAAAGTAAGATACAAGTCAAACATCACAATCAAAGATGACCAAATCTAATAGGATTTTATAAGAGTCAGGGTGGAAGCTAGTGCCCTGTCCGACGGCAATGGTGAGGGAACAATTTAATCAACTAGCTTCATCTAATCAGGATTACTTAAATATAATGATTTAATAGAGATTAAACAAGAATCAAATCTTGCAATCCTCAACAAATACTTGGATGGTGAGCGCATGTTGTCCAACTAATAGAATCAACTTAGATTCAAACCAGCAAGTCGAGTTCATTAGGTTCATAAATTACATACAAAGAGAATATTAGAGCAGAGAAAATTAATAAGATGGATCAGGACTAATTAGACGACATTGTCCGACAATCGATCGGTCGGCTCAAGATGATTAAAATCAAATCACAGTCAAATTAGTGTATAGATTGTTCAATAAAAATCATGGATGATCAAATCTAGAGGTATTTAGTTTGATCAAAGTGGGTGCAGGCATCATGTACGATGACTACGAATTAAGACTCTCTTTGTTGAGATTGGATTAGAATCATTAAAAGAAATCCTTCATTGAACTAATCTTAGAAAGAGAAAATTTCATAGAGAGAGAAATTCATCAAGAGAGAGAAACATCTAGAAAGAGAATTTTAGAGAGAGAAAGTAGAGAGAAAGTAAAATTTTAGAGAGAGAAAGTCGGGATTTAATTTTAGAGCAGGGAGAAAGAGAAGAGAGAGAATCTTTTTTTCTTTTCTTTTCTTTCCTTTCCTTTTTTTTTGTTTTTTTTTCCACTGGAAAACAGACGACCGCTCGTCCTCTTTGTTTCCATTTCTTCCTTCACGGAACAGGGGAGCTATTGCTCCCCCTGGTTCCCGAAATAGGAGATATTCCCCCCCACCAACAACCACCGCGGCCGGAGGGCAGTCCCCGACGGCGACAATCGGTCGGGTCCGGCGATTGGTGGCAGCTCACGACGACAGGAATCAAAGACAGAACACAAAAAATGGGGAACAAAAATTTTCAAGGGATTTTCAGCAAATTAACTAGGAAAAATTCAAGATTAAAACACATAAAGATGATGGAACATGTTGGTGCAAAAATCCACTGGCGCCGGAGAAGCTAGAGTCGATGGAGCCACGGTCGCCGCCGGGACCTGCAAGGGAAGTCTAAACCGGAGTTGGGGTTGCTCCGGCAAGACCCTCCGACGCTCAAGTCAGTTCTCTGCCTCAACAGGAATGGAGTGCTCGAATGGAAATTTTAGCAGAGTTTTGAGATAGAGATTTGAGCTTAGAGAAGAACGTATCTGGGGTTTCCTTTTTATAGACGGAGAGTGTAACTGATTGACAGCGATGTCTGTAACCGTCTGGTAGTGGGCTGCTCGGGGCCACGCGGAGTTTGTTACGGAGAGTAGTGGCATCAGGGGCCGTTCAGAGCCACATGGAATCTGTTATGGAGAGTGAAGTGATTTTCGTTGTCGTGACTTGCCAGAGAGTGGCGGAGCCGCATGAGATCCGTTACAGGGAGTGGAGCAAAGTCGTGACCATCATCGTGGCTTGCCAGAGAGTGGCGGAGCCGTGCGAATCTGTTGCAGAAAGTGGAGCAGAGTTGTGGCCATCATCGTGGCCTGCCAGAAGTTC